>WBZZ01003752.1:0-10000 GCA_019918135.1 Paulinella micropora | reverse complement strand
AAGGGAGGCTTTGTTCAAAGTTGTCTACATTTCAAGACGACCTGGCCAGAGTGCCTACCTCGATTTTCTTTATTAATATCATACGGTATCGTGTTCGACAGGGTCAAAAATAGAGAGTCGGGAACTGAGGTCACGGTGGCCAAGTCAAAACAACAACTTGCGAAATATGTTTAACACACTATTAACTTGATAAATTGGTCCGGTACGGTATTCATTCCAATATTAATATCATGTGTCGAGCCGCCAAAACCGCAAAAAGTTCTTGCCAGTCGAGCCGGTCCCGGCGAGTCCACGAACGCTGTTTGCGATACAAAAAGCGACAAATGCTAGCCGCAGTCATCACTTTGTGCAGTCAGACTAAAAATGTTTTCGAACTTGAATTTGACACCGCAAATTATATACGGTTTGCTGACTCAAAAAAGTGAGGGCGCCAGAAAATATTTTCAATCAGATCGTTTCTCTCTGACCAAAAAAGTAAAGTCGAAATCGGCACTAACAATTTTTACATCACGAAAAAATTTATTTTGCTGACCAAAAATATTTTATTATTATAGATCAATTTCGGTAAACTTGATTTTATGTCAATTTCACTGATCCAAAAAAATTTCCAGGCCTAACCAATTGAAATTTTTTTTCTACATTTTTTGAGTTGATTTGGCCGAAACCATATCCATTAAATGTGGTTAATATTATATAACTTACAATTCCGTGTTAACATCCGTTTTTTTTTTGGTTACTGCTGCTGCTGCTGCGGCAGCAACGTCAAAGAAATCATCATACAGTTTGACCTCAGTCAAATGCTGTGTAGACCATTCTAAATTTTCGACAGCTCTGTCAGCGTCAAGGAACATGGCGTGCGCCAAGTCCTTCACATGGATACTCCTGAACTTGCGCGGACTGATGGGCTTGATGAGATGGAAAAAGCCCTGTAAAAACATATCCAGATACCCGAAGCGATATTCATCTGTCTCGAAGTTGGCAGGCTCATAGAACACCGTCCAGGGGATTCCTACCTCTGCCACTGCGTTTTCCACCACGCCTTTGATGGTTGGGTAGTGAAAGGCCATGTTCAAATATGTTACTTTGTTGTTGAGCTCCTCCTGAGAGTAAGATTTGCTTCTGTCTGCTCCCGCCCCGGAAAGCAAGGCCACGTATCTGGTGTTGAGCTGTGAGCGACAGAACTGTGCGAAGATGACCGAGAGTGTCACCTCGACCAACAGCACGTCCTTGATGGTCATGCCAAACGGCTCGTTCAGGCCAAGAGTAATAAACGCGACCGGCACGCCATCCTTCTTCTCTTTCGCCAACTCGAGCAATTTAGGGTTGGTTGCTAAGGTGTTGAGGTCGGGCACCACGATGGACTTTAGTTTTGGATGTTGCTGGCTTAATGGCTGGCGTACTACACAGTGCACTGCATCCCAGTTGAGTGAATTCAAGAGCTCTTGTAGCACCAGGTTCCCGACCAAGCCGCTGCAGCCCAGAAATATCGCCTCGTGACCGGTGCAGAACGCCACTGGCAGCAAGACAGCCAAGAACAACATAATCAGCGCCTAAATGAATGCAAGACATGGCGTATACCAACTTTGTTGGCTGCAGCAGGGAGCACTGTGTGCTGATTTCGGGCTTTGTCATACAATCGAATTCAAACATGCTTCTTGAATTAGAACGTGAACGTGTTGCAAGCAGAAACAAGAAAGAAAGAAAGAAAGAAAGAAAGAAAGAAGGAAAGAAGGAAGGAAGAAAGAAAGAAAGAAAGAAAGAAAGAAAGAAAGAAAGAAAGAAAGAAAGAAAGACAAGAGAAACGAAAAGAAAAAGGAAAAGAAAAAAGAAAAAGAAAACAAGAAAAAAAGAAAAAGAAAAGGAAAGAAAAGAAGAAAAAGAAAAGGAAAGAAAAGAAGAAAAAGAAAGAAAAGAAGGAAAGAAAAGAAAGAAAGAAGGAAAGAAAAGAAAGAGAAGAAAGAGAAAGAAAGAAAGAAAGAAAGAAAGAGAGAGAGAGAGAGAAAGGGAGAAAGGGGGAGAGAGAGAGAGAAAGGGAGAGAGAGAGAGAGAGAGACAGGGAGAGAGAGATCAAGAGAGAGAGAGAGAGAGAGAGAGAGAGAGAGAGAGAGCGAGAGCGAGAGCGAGCGAGAGAGAGAGAGAGAGAGAGAGAGAGAGCAGAGAGCGAGAGAGAGAGAGAGAGCGCGAGAGAGCGAGAGAGAGAGAGAGAGAGAGAGAGAGAGAGAGAGAGAGAGAGAGAGAGGGAGCGACGAGAGAGAGAGAGCGAGAGAGAGAGAGAAGAGAGAGAGAGAGAGAGATCGAGATAGAGAGAGAGTGAGAGAGAGAGATAGAGTGAGAGAGAGAGATAGAGTGAGAGAGAGAGATAGAGTGAGAGAGAGAGAGAGGGAGGGGGGGGGGGGGGGGGGGGAGGGAGGGGAGGCAGGGAGAGGGGAAGGGGCAGGGAGAGGGAGAGGGAGAGGGATGGAGAGGGAGAGAGAGAGAGGGGGGGGGGGGGGGGCGGCATAGGCAGGGGGAGGGGAAGAGGGAGGGAGGGAACACAATACAATACAATACAATACAATACAGTACAATACAAACAATACAATACAATACAATACAATACAAACAGTACAGTACAGTACAATACAGTAACAGTACAGAAACAGTACAGTAACAGTACAGTAACAGTACAGTACCATTACAGTACAATTACAATACAATTACAATACAATACAATACAATACAATACAATACATTACATTACATTACAATACATTACAATACAATACAATTACAATTACAATACAATACAATTACAATTACAATACAATACAATACAATACAATATAATACAATCATACAATACAAGACTAATACTTAATATATGTATGTGATGTGTGTGTAGGATCTATACTTAATACATAAAATACATACAATACATACAGTACATGTGCATGCTTGTCATGTGTATGTATGTGATGTGTGTGTAAGATCTTGTGTAGCCTAGTGTTGACACTAGTAGAAATCTGAGCTGAGCAGGCAGGTGGGCCGAAGCCGGCTGCCAGTGCAGGAAGGGATAAAATCCGACTCATGATGGAAGTGGTATTACTATTAATACAACATGATCATTCATAAAATCTGTAGTCTGCCATTCAGATTTTATGAATGATCATGTTAACTTCAGTTTCTTTCAAGTCCGAGGCTTTGTTCACCCTACTACGGTTTTTTCTGATGTTCGCACGGCTCAACTTACGGCAGTCGGTCACAAGTTCTTACATGCTTCCTTTTCAGCTTTACGAAACTGAGCGGTTGAAGCGTTCTTTAATCATAGTACAATATTCAATACTATTAAAACTTCGTCGTTAAGTGCCGCCGGACTCCCGCCGAAAAAAATATTAGTTAATAGAGTATGCTAAGAATCGCCCGAAGTTCCCACTCACTTCTACGACTCGGAGTGGCAAGTTTCCGATCATATAGTAACTTGCCAGTAACATAATAATAATTGTGTCACCGCCGGCCGTCAAGCTCGCCCGGGCCATCGAATTTGAAATTCATTAAGGGTCACTCCGACGGGCGAAATTTCAATGAACAACAATAGAATAACTGAACTGAGTGCTCCAACCGCGGAAAAGGATGCCACTAATAAAACATATGTCGATGAATGTTTTAATTTGCTTAACAAAACACTAACTGAAAGTAAAGTCATTGTGCCGACATATGATAAATTGTCGGGGCATCTCTCTAAGTCATCATCTTTCATATTGAAATATAACTCCAAAAAGTTTGCAAAATCAGAGTTGGGAATTTTAAATTCGCTTATATCGGGCTGATTGAAGTTAGGGTCACTCCGACTTCAGTCGGTCGGATTAGCGGTCAGATGGAGTCAACTGACTCATATTAGTGGCCAGAATTCAAAGATGATTAGCAGCGGAGTCACAGTGGAGCCAACTTATGACCACTCAATTTAACGCCGGCCCGGGTAACTGTAACATTTCGCCCGGCGTGAGGCAAAAATCAAGTTATGCAGATTTTGCGGTCGGAACGATACCTGGTACACTTTTTACGTAGCAAGCACCTGTTTTCAACTCAGCCTTCAAGTGTGAATTAAAATACTTGCCACTCGTAAAGTTGAGCCTCCGTGGGAAGACGGCTCTGACAAAATCTTAGAATGGAACTTGAGACGTCCTCTGCATGACGCTAAACTTGCATCGGGTCTCTGCATGACCTTAAACTGTAACTCTTTTTTTTTTTTTTAATTTATTTATTAATTTATTTATTTCATATGTAGGTTCTCCCTAGTAAAAGTGGTAGGTAGAATACAAAAAAATATTTAGAACGCTACATTAAGATTTATTAATAGATAAAAACGATACTAAGTTGTAGTATGAATATCCTTATTAATGTTTCGTGAAGGAATCATTAAAAAATATATAAAATTGACTGCAAACGATGACTTCAAAGTTGCAGCAAACAAGTTGGAAAAAGAGTCCAGAAAATTTGGTGAACGGTGGCACTATCACCATTAGAAACATTGGAATCAGCGTCGATCCGCTTGCCTAACGACAAGGATTTGAATGAGCAAACGGGAGGTTGGTGAGGGAGAGCAGCCTCCCGAGGAGAGCGTTGAGATATTGCCACACCCATCCAAGGGAAAACACTGGATGGAGTGGTCTCTCCCAGCCCTGGAAAGCTGGCTGATTTCTCAGCGCGGCCAAAAGGCCTTGCCTCCAAGGTCCAATCTGAAAGATGCTGAGGTTGTTTTCGTTTTTGTTTCTCTCCTCTCGGTGTCTCATTGGTGTGGTGATAGGGCAAGACAATCAAAACATGGAGAGAGCTCATTATTGCTGAGGTGTTGGAGCTGAAGGAGTTAGAGACAGAGAGCGTAGGGATAGGTGAAATAAGGAAGAGACCTAGAAATGCTGCAACACCTTGGCAGAAGGAAAAAGAAAAGAGAGAACCCAGGAAGAAAAAGATTGTGAAGCAAGAAGAGGTAAATACACACATACATACATACATACATACATCACGTGACAAATAGTAATAATAATAATAATAATAATAATAATAATAATAATAATAATAATAATAATAATAATGTATCTCCTGCCAATTGCTGAGCCAAAAGGCCATGTGCATCCAGTCCTCCATTCCATAAGGAAAGTCTCCACACCAATCGGTGGAATAAAGGAAGTGACGGCATAGAACATTACTCTAGGAGCTTTATACCAATCAGCCCATTGAAAAGGACCAATGGCCTATGTACTCCCTAAATAATAATAATAGTGCTTCTCTGTCAATGGCTGATGCATTTCTGCACATGCGCCTCCATCGTCTCACCCGTGAGGGGAGTACGAAGAATTGACGATAAGCTCTAATGACACCCCCGCAAGGGCAGTTCCAACACTTCCAGACGGGCCGGTATGTTCAATGAAAATACTGGTCCAGAAATAGACCGGTATGTTCAGTGAAAATACTGGTGGCACCGACGGGAATCGAACTGGCGACAGGGCCCAGATGGTAGAACTTGACCACTGGGCTATCACGGTGTCCAAAATAATAATAATAATAATAATAATAATAATAATAATAATAATAATAATAATAGTGCTTCTCTGTCAATGGCTGATGCATTTCTGCACATGCGCCTCCATCGTCTCACCCGTGAGGGGAGTACGAAGAATTGACGATAAGCTCTAATGACACCCCCGCAAGGGCAGTTCCAACACTTCCAGACGGGCCGGTATGTTCAATGAAAATACTGGTCCAGAAATAGACCGGTATGTTCAGTGAAAATACTGGTGGCACCGACGGGAATCGAACTGGCGACAGGGCCCAGATGGTAGAACTTGACCACTGGGCTATCACGGTGTCCAAAATAATAATAATAATAATAATAATAATAATAATAATAATAATAATAATAATAATAATAATAATAATAATAATAATAATAATAGTAATACATACATACATACATACATACATACATACATAGTATTTACTAATACATTAACACACTGTCTGTATGTCTGTTGTTGTCGTAGGCTAACCTCTTCGAACAGGATGAGACACCTGAGGATTTGCTCTCTTTTTGTGTTCGCCGTCTGTTACAGGCCCCTTTTGTGTATGGAGAGGATGGGGATGCTGGCTCCAAAGCCAGGATCCTCTCCCCTTTTCCAGTTACCGTCAGCAAACAATGGTTTTCCACTTTCTTTGCAAGAAACGGGACACTGGAGAATAAGGGAACAAGGTTGATTGGGGAAGTAAAACCAGAGCAGTTGGCAAGAGTGTCTGCAGTTCCCATTTCTTTTTTCACTCAACACGTCCCTGCTCCACACGGCAGGTTATTGAAGGTGAAGCTAGAGTCAGCGCGATTTGCACTTGTGACCGTAGAGGAGGAGGAAAGGTTCGTTCCAAGTCAGAGGCCACCCAGAGGTAATGATATCGATAAAGCAAGCTGGCAAGACCTGGCGTCTCACAAAGCTTGGACTGTGGCGGTTCAAGAGGGCAATCACCTCCTTTTTTATGAGCTGGCAGACGAAGCGGACGAGCGATGGAAGTCTGTCTGTGCAGCGGCTGCCCTCAACGAAGTCCCGGCACACAAGCTCCTGTGCTGGCCCGATCCGAAGGTGTTAACCATGAATGAAAGCCTTCACAAAAAACACTACCCAGCCAAAAAAGTAAACACTCAAGTTGCTGTAGCTCCAAGTCCACACCCTTGGCTTCCAGTTCCGCAACTGTAGGGGAGAACAAAGAACACACACATACAATATGCATTACAGCTGTTACATGCAAGAAAAATAGATCACACACAACACACACACACTCTACTCCCACACATTTCCAACATACAAACAAAAACAGAAACACACACAAAACACATAGAAACAGCATGCAGGCACTCACCTAATTCTCTCTGAGCCTTTCTGGAGGCCTTATGAATCATTATCCTACATAACAGGCACAGAAAATATGATGTATGTATATTAAACAAACGAAAACAAGCACTAAAATTCGAAGAAATTGGTGTTCAGAAAAAGTGGCTTACTCCCGTTGTCGTTGTGCTTTTTTTGCAGCTTTTTTAGTTTTTTGCTGGGAAAGCAGTTCTCTACCCGCTGCTGTCTTTTTTTCATTTTTTCGTAGGTAGGATCGCTTGATAGGGGCTTTTTGGTTTAACCTTGTCTTTTTTTTCGCCATCGATTTTCGACAAGTCAAAATGTATTGCCGGTTTTTCCGGTACTGATGGCATTTTTATGTTGTGAAATGCAGAGTTTGCTTACGGGCCCGCGGCACCAGTTTCAAGTCGGAGGTACATGTTCGCAGCGAGTGTGTGTTCAAACCACGTTGTTTCAAGCAAAAGCAAGCATGACACAAGTGTTTTTATCAGAAAACATGGTCTTTCCTGTATTTGAAATCCTTATTATCGACTTCAATTTTCATATTTGACGACATAGCAAGTATGGCAGTTTTTAACTGACAAATGCTGTTTGCATGATGCACTCTGCACTCATTTTTACGCACAAGTGCACAAATGAATTCAAAAGTTATGTTGAGCAATTCTGCCAGAGGGTTTTTGCAGAGAAGTACGGTATAAAACAAAGACTAGGAAAACATAGGTCGAAAACTAGTTAGTCAAGATTCAGAACATACCCCCAGATCACAGCAATAGCTTATAGGAACTGAAAACCTTAATACAGGAAAGTCCATTCCCACTACAAACATTGAATTCTGCACAGACAGCACCTCAAAATCTTGAATGTTGAATGAGATTACTCGCTGCGAAATATTTAATGATTCTACCGACCACTAGAACCTACATATGTTGAATTTTTACAGTAGGCTTCACTCTTGTTTTCTCTAAAGTTTTTGTATCTCTTGTGTAAGCGCAGATAGGTAAATATGTGCTACTTTATCATACCCCTATGTCGACCCAGACACAATAATAGGCCGTTAATAATAATAACCCTCTTAACCGGGTAACGATAATAATACTCCTAGTAACAGGTATACTTTTTAAACCGGAATATATTATCGTTAGGCCGGACCACGGGAATGGCTGGTGTTTGCCTTGGTTGTTTTTGCCTCCGCTAGTCTCCCACATTTTCCCACCATCTTTGATCCTTATTTATATAAGAGCAGAGGATTGGGTTACTAGCGAAGTGGAGAATTAGTTGTATTGAAGGATAGGCATAAATAAGAATATTCTTTTCGACCACAACCGGCAAAAGTGGAGTCCCATACCTGTTTTTCTTTTACACCAATTCGACCAGTCCACTGACCTTGACCTTCGACACGTATCAAGAAGGAGAGGAGATGAATTGCACAAGACTGATAGTGGACGATAGAGGGAGGAGCTGTGTGCTTTGGACACATTTTGCTGACGATTTTCCCACACACAAACGTTGGACAAAACGCGTTTCGAACAGACACTCATACAACACTCCCACTGACACCTCTACACACCCTCACCTCATCACCTTTTCCCACGCAAAACTGGAGACATTAATAGCAGTGTGAGAACATTACATAAAAGTAGAAAAGGCGAGTGGAGTATTATTGGTTGCGTGCGGGGGAACAACTGAACTAGTCGTAACGTCTCCTCCTAGACACACAGACCACGTCCCTATCCATCATACCATTACAGATCATACAGACAACAAAAATCGTTTTCTATCAACAACACACACGTGTGCCGTCATTTCCTGCTTGTCTCCACACATCACAGGTGCGAGAGAGACACAAGAGCAAGCATAACTTGACAGAAAGACGAAAACGAGTGCTCTGCAGCAAAGTCTGTTTGTGCAAACTAAGCCATATCGAACCTTTACATTGCATTCATATTGCAGGTGGTTAGGAGGCTAGTTAGTGGGCATATAGGCCACACAAGTGAGAGACAAAGTGGCGTCATAAAGACGATTTGTTGGATTGTTTTTGACCATTCCAATTTCGTCCACAAATTGCAACAACAAACCACTCTCCTATCTATAAACTCATCACCCAACCCATCAACCTACAACTAACAGGGCAAGGAGGGTCAGCAGGTGGATTTCAGAGCAGCGTTTCCCTGGTGGAACAAAAAGGACTCATCATCTCCTTAGCACTCGGTTCGACTCACACCCACACACAAACAGAACTTCGCTGGCTGACAAAGGGTTCCAAGGAGCCCAAAAAGGGGCTGGACACAAAAAAAGGGGTCCAAACAATAATTCCAAGGCTCGAGCCCAAGGCTCACAAAAACCTTTCACCCTCCCCACAGTGAAAAGAGCCTTGACTTCTGACCAACTCAGAAGTATCGTTTTCCATACAATACCTCAGCTCACGGAGTCGTGTTTGTGCATATAGGGTGCCCCAGTTCTACTGCGACTGGCAAGTGGTTAGCAAGGCGTGAGCTTCCCCTATTCAAAGGGGGGGGGGGGGGGGTGAGTTCCTCTCATCTCTATCTACACAACTACACGCACCTTGCTCACACACTTTAACAAAAATTTCGGCAAAAGGTACATGCACCTTTGGAACCAAATCCCTACAGTGTAGGGGGGAGCAAATGGGAAAACAATGGAAATGATGCGAAATCAATTAGATTATATTTATTAAGTAATCTAAATGATATTTAAATGAAATTATTAAATATTTTCAAAAAAAAAATTCAACTTGATCATCAATCTTTAATCATATAATATTCCTGCAATATTAAGATTTCCTGAAGTCACATAAACATCCTTATGACTTAAAGGAACGACGGAAAACACGTAATTTAGCTTCTGGTTGCTGCTGCAAATGATTCTAAAACGAATTTATTAATAATTTATTGAGTAACAATAAAATTTCAGACTTGAACTTGAATTTTTAAAAAAAATTGAACAGTGTTTGCTATTACAATGATGTATTTACTTACTTAGGTACTAGTTTTTAGATAAAAATCTAAAGCTGAGGATGAGCAGCCTGACTGGAGAGCGCCGGAAGAGCTTTTAAGTTGCTTAGCAGGGGATCTGTGCAAAAGGCTATACGATCATAAGGGAGAAGCTTT
>WBZZ01003751.1:55000-60000 GCA_019918135.1 Paulinella micropora | reverse complement strand
AAACTGATAGTATAAATCCTCCAGTTTGGCACGATCGGTTGAGGCCAGATGTTCGTCCTAGACGCGCGGCCTGTAGCCTCTCAGGAGTGGTCTCCCTCGGAGTCCCGGAGTCTTTCTTACTTACAGGTCACGTTTATAATATTTGATTTCCACCTGTCCGGCCCCGGGCCATTCTCTCTGTCTCTGCCTCTCTCTCTCCTAGTCTCTCTCTCTCTCTCGTAAGTTCTTTTTTTTTTTTTTTTTTTTTTTTTTTTTTTTTTTTTTCAAGTTTCCCCAAAGTTTTCTTTTCAACAGGCTTCTTTTTTTCAAGTTTTTTTTTTTTTTTTTTTTTTTTTTTTTTTTTTTTTTTAATATGACGGAACTCTAGCACCGCAAACTGTCTTGTGGAGAAGACCATCGCCGACTGGGAGGCGACTGCAAGTTGCGTTACTGACCCGGTGATATTGCAAAGCTGAAGCAGATGGTTAGAATCTTCAAGTCATGTTGCAAATTACGTCTTCGTTTGTTCGTTTGATTTTTTTTGAGGGGGGTGGGGGAAGGGGTGGGTGCAACAGCGAGGACAAAAATTTAATGATTTTTTCTTTTGCCTAACCCGAAGATCTTAGTTACTTGGTCTATTAATCGTTAAAAATAGTACTAAAAGCTATGCCATAGTATTCTCTATGAAAAATAATCGGACGAAAAGAAATTCAAACAACTTTTTTCAAACCGACAAAAAAAATTCTGAGTTGTCGAAATAAATTAATTGGATATGTGCGAAAGGCACAGTTGTTAAAATAACTTAGTGGACATGGGCGTAAGGCACAGTCCTTAAAATAACTTACTATTAACTGGTAATTACGAGTGACGAACCGAAAGCACTGTCACCCGTGGCTCACTGACTGTTCGACCGTTGCCTGTGCGCAACCTCAAAACAGTACGCGTATGTTGTCCACGGCGCGTTGTGTTGCTGTCTTCATGGTTTCATGTTAGTACATGGTCACATCCGTCTTTCCAGAAAGCTATCTGCTTCTTGGGAAGGCACAGTTGTTGAAATAACTTAATCTGAATAAATACCAAGTGAAGAAGGTGCCTGAGCTTGCAAGCAAGTGCAGTTGCTCACCGTTCAGCAGTCTCATTCATCGCCTAGACCGAGACGTTAGCGCCGGGAAGCCGGCTGCTCCTCAGACATGAACACCTTTTCTATGTTCTGTTCTGTAACCTGCTTTGCTGTGTAGCTCTCCCTAATCAAACTGGAGGTGGCTACGTTCTTGGGAAGACATGAACACCTTTCTATGTTCTGTTCTGTAACCTGCTTGGCTGTGTAGCTCTCCCTAATCAAACTGGAGGTGGCTACGTTATTGGCAAGAAAGTTTTCGCGCAACTTGTTGTTGACGTACAAGCCGAAACCGAACGCAGGCAACATTCGCAGACCACGTGCGAAGCACACCTTGGGGGCCTCTTCGACAATTTTCGCCCAGCTTGCCTGGTCTGTTAATCTGGTCGAAGGCGAGAATGTGGAGAGGAGCCGTTAAGAACTGGGTCGCAACAGGAACGGCCAGGGCGGTGGTGATTTCTGCTGCGTTTTTGTTCCATTCGTGGTCCCCCATCAGGTAGTTCGCGGCGTTGGGAGCGCCGTAGAAAGTAGCCATCGTCGTGGCTGTGTCACGCGCGAAGAAAAGTCCGTAACTTATTTGGCACCACCGGCTTGGGTCCATTGGCAAACATCTTAGCAAAATTTGCATCACGCCAAGAGAGCAGACTCATAAGGGCACCTGTGGCGGCTGCTGCCTTGATGCCCTTGCGTGTCTCCGGCTCTGCAATGCGGTTTAAGTCAAGACCCATTCAGCCAAGTTGGCAACCGAGTACGTGCCAAAGTAGACAGCGAACCGTGTAAAGGAACGGACCAAAGAAAGCACGGGGCTCGAACATCACCTTGTTGAAGGCCACGGCCATGGCACGACCCAGAGGAGCCTTGCCCCCGATTTGCAGCACCACCGACTGATCAATGATCGTTATCATGGGAGACACGAGAACCGAAGCGGTCAGAGCGCTGGCAATTTCTTTCACCCCACGCAGGTCATCCTGGGGCAAGTGGTCGATTTCATCGATCTTCTTGAAAGAGACGTAAGCCATTGTTTCGGTGAGAGGAACTGAACTGCCAACGTACAGCACGTGCAGTCGGTTCAAGCAAACTTGTTTTGTGCTGGTTCTTTTTCTGCATAAAACAGTGCTACACAGTGGTCGAGAGGACCGTTCGCACATGATTCACAATTCTTCCAAAAAAAGTGACGGATTAACCGTGTGGGTTCTCAAAAAAGAGGCTACGTGAAAAACAATCCATGATTGTAAACCGACAGCAAAACAGGTCTAGGTATGAATTTTCAGGTACGGGTGACGCTGTACACACAGACTGAAAGACAGACAGACAAACAGGCAGACACACTGGCAAAATAGTAATTTCATTTATGTTTGATTCATTTTTTACTACAATAGTTCAATCAGAAAAACTAGCCAGGCAGTCATAGACAGACAATGATGTTCAGTACGTACGTATGTACCAACTGCGTACACATTCTACAAGCATAAGTAATAAACATACATGCTTGCACTGCAACAACCAGCCATCAGTCTGCCAGTCATTCCAACGAGTTGATGCAATGATTGCGAGCTCAATCAACTGACAGAGGCTGAGACACATATCTAACCAACACCGCAAATTAGGACCCTTGGGGAAGCGGCATGCCAGTAAAAAGGGCAAAACACAACGAATACCTTCGAAAACATACAGTTACCCCAACATCACGCTTGCTTCTCGCCCAGACAGCGCAAAAGAAGTGCGCAGAACTGCAAAACATAGCCTCCTCCCCACACCTACAAGCATATTCCAGCCTCCCGGAACTTCACTTTCCTCACCTTCCTTTCCCCTACCCTGTTCACCCGCCCGAGCCAGAACCCAGAAATTGGTATACAACGGGCAGAAAGATCAGGGTAAACCAGAATCCATAGAATTGGTGTAGAACGGGGCCTTAATTGACCACAAATTTAGTTTGGTGAAAATAGACACTCCACAAACACACCCAGTCTCAAGGTCACGCAAACGCACATCACACACACACACCACACAGACACACGCACGAATCAAGTCAGTCTCAAGTCATGCAAACGTAAATATTCTTCCCCTCTCCCTCCCGGTCAGCCGGTCGCCCCCACCCAGCCTATAATTATGAAAGTTCCCCAACAATCCGGTCTAAAACCATAATTGGGCACTTTCAAGATCAGTTAAGCAACGCAGCAACAAACTCTTACCACAAGATTGGCAAAAAACAGGCAGCTACTGCAACAAGCCCCCCCAATAAAACAAGTTTCCAAATCAACAAAACTGTGGCTAACAAGTACTCTAACAGCGCACGACAGAGCATATCTCAAACACATGAGTAACCACAAACAAAAGACACACGCCTTTACGGACAGCAAATATTTAACAGACAGCTGAGCGCGTGTGGTAAGTTGAATTTTCGGAGGAGTAAGTGCTTCCGTCCGCCCGTTGGTTGGAAGATGTTAGACTGTGTGTGTGTGTGTGTGCGAGATCTCGTGCGTGTGCTACACAACAGAAAGGGCAAAAGCAACAACGACAACTTAACAAGAGTGTGTGTGTGTGTGTGAGAGAGAGAGAGAGAGAGAGGTTGTGGGTCTTCAAGTTTGCAGGAGTGATCCAGTTTGTACTGATGTACTGCGCGATACCGTGCGATGTTGCTCAAATCTGAGAAGCAAAAAGGCATATATGTTCCCATGTTTTCCGTGTTTTCAAATTAATATGTATGCTTCCATTTCACCTTCTATCCATAATACATCCATCCGAACGTGTCAACCACACTCAAATCTCTCTATCTAGTACATCCATCCGAACGTCTCATCCACATTCAAATCTCTCTCTCTTCTCTCTCTCTCTCTCTCTCTCTCTGTCTCTCTCTCTCTCTCCCTCTCTCTCTGCGTAGTCTGAGAACCCGCGCATCATGCTAGGTCTGAGTGTGCACATTGGGTGCTGTCAGTCTAGAGTGTTCCAAGGGCGGAGGGCGCTGACATGCACAGGAAGGACTTTCCATCTGCCCCCTGCACAGCTAGGCCGGGAAGACGGAGGGAGGGCAGGACCAGGCATGTGGTCGATGCTTCTTGCTCTAGCCTTGTCAAAGTGCTTCTTTGCGTTTGTGTTTGTGTGGAAGGCATCTTCGCGGTCTTGCTGGTACGCGCGGACGGCTGGGCGGCGACGCAGCGGCACTTCGCACAGTTGCCGGGCAAAGGGCAGCCGAAAGCATAATGCACGTTTCCAGTCTTCTCCTGGCTGGCCTCTCTCTGTTCAAATCCGCCGGTTCGGAGGTGGGCCTGATCCGTAAGTCAGAACCTGTAGTTGCCGCGCCCCAACCCGAGCAAGAGGTCCAGCTTCAGCAGGCCGAGGCCAAGCGCGACCGATCAAAGGCTGAGCTCCAGGAGGCCGAGGCCAAGCTCGAGAAGGCTAAGAATGAGCTCGAGAAGGCCAAGAATGAGCTCGAGAAAGCCGAGGCCAAGCTCGAGAAGGCCGAGGCCAAGCTCGAGAAGGCCGAGGCCAATCTTAAGGAGGCCAAGGCAACCGGGACCGAAGAGGATGTGGGACTGGCTAGGCATAAAGTGGACTCTGCGCAGAAGGGAGTGGACTTTGCGCTGGAGGGAGTAGCCTCTGCGCAGGAGGGAGTGACCTCTTCGCAGAAGGGAGTGACCTCTTCGCAGGAGCTCGTTGACGCTTGCACCAAGCGATTAGCTTCCTTGCTGAAGGAGCCAGTTGCAGGTCCTGTAGCGTTCTCCTTTCCTCTGGTCTTGTCTTCTCCTTGATCCATCTTTTTCAAAACGGGTTTTCTCGCTTCTCTTCCTCTCCCTCTCTTCTTCTTCTTTCTTCTTTCTTTCTTTCTTTCTTTCTTTCTTCTTCTTCTCCTTCTTCTTCTCCTTCTTCTTCTGACTCTTGTTCTTGTTCTTGTTCTTGTTCTGCT
>WBZZ01003751.1:2500-47500 GCA_019918135.1 Paulinella micropora | reverse complement strand
TATGTATGTATGTATGTATGTATGTATCTATCTATTATCTATCTATCTATCTATCTATCTATCTATCTATCTATCTATCTATCTATCCATCGATCCATCCATCGATCCATCCATCGATCCATCCATCCATCTATCTGTCTATCCATCTATCTATCTATCCATCTATCTATCTATCTATCCATCTATCGCGTAGAACCGTCAGACTGCACAAATTCGGGGCCTAGTGCCCATTCCCAGCCCGCTACCCAGTCGCCGATTGGCGGCGGGGTGGAATGGATGCCTATGTCTTCGGATATGCAGAGCTGATAGACCAAACATATCTATCCATCTATCTGTCTATCCATCTATCTATCTATCTATCTATCTATCTATCTATCTATCTATCTATCATCTATCTATTCATCTATCTATCTATCCATCCATCCATCCATCCATGTATCTATCTATCTATCTATCTATCTATCTATATATCTATCTATCTGTCTAGATCTGTCTGTCTGTCTGACTGACTGACTGAATTTGACTGACTGCCTATCCATCTCTCTATCTATTCATCGACTTATATCTGCATTCATTTGTGGGCGATTACCAGCATTCTGTCGACTGAGAGCAGCCACCCCTACGTGTCGCTTCCTGTTCCTCTCCTGTCGTTCAACGAGAGCGATGACATACTGCGTGAGCTTGGCTTGGAGGACTGGGCAAATGATGGCCAGGTGCAGCAACTGTTGGCGGACATCGGGGGCCTCCCTCGCCTGCTTGAAATTCTTTTCTCCAGTCTTCGGAAACTGGTGGAAAGGGGACAACGGCCAACAAATGCGTCGTGGGCAACCGTTCAGCATGCGCTCATGACGTTTGTAAAGCAGCGAACTGGGCCTGTTGAGGAGGAAGTTGTGCACGCCATTGTGAGAGCGGCACTCACCCGCGAAACCGTGACGTATGAGGACGTCGCTCACGGACAACAAACATGGGGCGACTTGGAGAGATGTGGAGCAGTCTTTCTACGAGAGCAGAAGCAAAGATGCATGGTTGTGGAGGTGCCGTGCCTGATCATTGAGGGAAAAGTGCGAAACCTCAAAAAGCGGCGACTGCCTGACGTTGTCGAGGCCTTGTTTCGCGTGCCCGAGCCGCGCTTTTGGGAGTGGCGGACTTGGGAAAAGTTCAACGCCCTCTTCGACGGCGACGGCATGGTTGTTGGCCCAGCGCGAAGGAGAGGGCTCACAGACCGTATCGGTTGCTCGCTTCTACCGCGGCGCGCTGGTCGACCCAGGCATTGCCAACTGGGAGTTTGGCCTCAGTCCCAGGGTCGAGTTCCAGACTTGTGAGAAGCGCTTCCCCGAGACGAGCACCAGGCCGAGCAACCAAGGGAAGGAATTTTCCTGGCGAGCTGGTGAGGTCTCGGTTATGCATGCGGACGCAGCCAAAGCCGACCACTTCAGCTGGTAAACTCGTGTGAGGTGCTTGTTCGCTTCGGCCATGAAAAGTGGAGTCGGGACGTGGGCGCGCGCCCAAGGGTCGCCCAAGAGCGCATCATACAAGAGAAATCCAAGGTCACTCCCTTGGCCTTGAGTTGGTTCTCGCACATTGTTCACGCTCTTACACTGCTCAACAGATCTTGGCCGCGGCCGAGACGCTCGGCCCGGGGCACCGCAGCATGGTGGCGTTCTTCACCAACGTCGATGTTCCTCTCGCTCCGGTGCCATTTTGCGCTAT
This sequence comes from Paulinella micropora, assembly GCA_019918135.1. Classification (NCBI taxonomy): domain Eukaryota; phylum Cercozoa; class Imbricatea; order Euglyphida; family Paulinellidae; genus Paulinella; species Paulinella micropora. The sequence goes on along the minus strand of WBZZ01003751.1, from coordinate 45,790 downwards.
TGTCGGCGGTGAGCAGATGCGGGACTTCTACAGCCAGACCTTCGCTGCCCGCGCGTTTCTGGGTGGGCCGTCGCGGCGGAAGGGAAGCACCTAAGGCGCTCCCATTCGAGTGGTTTGGGCTTGTTAGCGGCGCAAAGCTTAACAATATTAACTTTTGTAAGGGCAGGGCCGGCCCCGACAAAGTTAATATTGTTAATCTAAGGTCTCGGTGAGTGTGTTACACGTCTCCTTCCCAACACCAACCAAAGTGATATCACTTCTTTCATTAATGAAGAAAATACTGAAAGAAACAATAGTCAACGTACATTGTGCCTGATGCGCGAGAAGTCTACTGTTGCGCTGAGCCGAACCATCCCGTATAGAAAGCGTAATAACTCGAGTGACTGCCTGTGAGATGGCCAAGCCTGGCGAATATTTATTTTGATTTGGCAAATAATTACCTTTGGCGGAAGTGATACAGTACAGCTGAGGACATTCAAGTGACGTAAATTTTAGCGAAAGGTTACAATTAAATTTAAAATTCTGAATTTTTGACACAAAAACGAAGTCAAAAGTTACCCAAAATCAAAAAAGTGATCCAAAATCGAAAAAATTATTTTTATTGAGACTTGAATGTCGCTAAAAATACAGTTTCAACTTTCTTTACTTGCACGGAAGCTCATACACAGTGATCATGTGACAGTATTATTAATATTTATACTTGTCAATTAATATTCGGCCCGCAGTGCCTCACCCTGGTTAACACTTTTTGTGAGTAACTCCGTCCGTCCGTTCGTTCGTTCATCTGATCGTGACCAGGACGCTATTGTAGACGTTTCGTCCAGTTTTTTCCCTCAATATTATTAATAAAAAGAATTGTGCATGAATTGAGCAGCCGGACAAGCAAATTACAGCATTTGTGAGTAGCAAGCCCGGCGGCAAAAATATTGATTTCTTTTTTTCCATATTATACTCAAAAAGCCAGTTATGAAGTCTCCCTCTCTCTCTCCGAGGCTGGAGAACTTCAATTTTTCTCAATTCTAAGAACACTCTCTATGACTCTCTGTTTCTGTATGTGTTTCTGTCTCAGTGCCTGTTTGCAATCAGGAAGGGTATGTGTTTGTGATAGGGGGGAGGGGGGGGGGGGGGGGGAAGAACACACACATCCACCCCCCCCCCCCAATGGACAATTATATTAATAATAGTATTTAGTCCGTGATACCGGCCCACCCCAAGGACAATTACCTATTTTTACCTATCAGTATAACTGTAAGTGTAACGGTGAATTCAAAGCAGGGTGTGGCACTTAGTGACGTGTTAGTAATTATTCAAATCTCGAGCTCTAAGTAAAAGTAAAATACAAACCCTCTCGTCTAGTGTGTTATGGGCCTTGGCAGCGCTTAACTCTGGAGCACTGCAAGCAAGGAAGGAAGAAGACCATCGCCGACCTGGAAGACGACTGTCGTCAAGAGGGTTGGTGCCATTCCAAAATTGGCACATTAAAAGGGAAGCTTTCACACTGAGACCGGCCTTTGGCTCAGTTTTTGAACGAATTGTACCTGTCCCCGTTTTTGGTTAGGTGAGTCACCGGCGTCGGGGCAAAGAGGCAAGAACCAAAAGCACATCAGACATTGCCAACTGGTCCGCACAAAGAAAACAAGACAGTAAGACCTCAGCATGAGTTTCAGTACTCTAAGAGGCACAGACAAAAACAAAGGCAGTGACTGCCAAAGGACAACATGACGGGAGAACCCCGTTCAAGGCCTGTCAACGTGAAATAGCTTTGGCCCTAGGAGCAAAAGGACTTAAAGGGACACTAAAGACCCCAGAAGAACACATTAAGTTAGTGCATGAGAATAATGTGAGTGCTCTGCATAGTAAAGGAAAGAAAGTCCCCAACTACATGTGGAGGTGGTGAGAGAGCAGGAAAGCAGCAAGCAAGAGGGAGAGTAAAAATAGGGTTGAGAGAGGAGGAAGAGGAAGCTGAGTTAGACTCAGTCAGAGACAGACAAAGAAAACCTTATCTCTTATGGTACTGAGACAGAAAGGCAGTCTACTTTAGGGGGAGATAGTGGCAAGAGGGAGCAAAAGAGAGAAGAAGAACAGGTGGAGGAGAGGGGGAGAGTGAGTAGTCAGCTTTCACCTACTTATTCCACACCAACAACGACAACAATCAAGACGAAGAGCAAGGAGCAAGTAGAGGAAAAAGAAAAGGAAGATAGAATGATAGTAGCATATGAGGAGAGTTTGGAGCATGAGATGAAAAGGCAGAGAGAGGAAGCCTTTTCGTTTGTGTTTGAAAAGCTATTATGTAAAGCAAAGAGGAGTGTGGCAGATTTGGTGAGAGACACCTCACCAGACTTTGGTCAGAACTTGCACACTGTGTGGCCAGACTGACCAAAAGATTTGGTAAGGTGAGTGAGGAGGATGTGCAAGATAAGATAAATGCGATGAATGCATGGACGTTTGATGAGGGGTGTGATTATGCTCCGCAGTTTGATGCGTTTGTTGCGTTAGATGAAGAGCTAAAGGCAGTAGGTCATAAAATACCCCACAGAACAATTGAAACAATAATCACCAATGCCTTACAAAACCCTGAGTATGCTTCAGAGGGGGTGAGGAAGGATTGGGGGTGATGGATGAGCACGCTGAAGATGAATAAGAAGCAGCATGTTCTTTTGAGGAATGGTGGGAGGAGTTGGAAGAAAAAGAATTGGAAATAGACCGAAATAAAGAAAGAGAGAAGAAGATGAAGAAAGAAAAGGACACGCAGGGAAAGATACCAACAAAAGAGAGGAAGGGCAGAGAGGTGTGTGTTTTGGGTTTCAAAGAGAGAGTGGATGCAAGTGGGGGGATGAGTGTCGTTTTGCTCATACAGAGAGGGCAGTCACTATGCGTAGTGTGCCTGGGGTGTGCTACATGTTTGAACAGTCAGGCAGCTGTGATAGATCTAACTGTAGGTTTAAACACACCACCACTAATAACAAAGGGGGAGGGCAAGGAACAGGAACGACAAAGAAGACGTGGAAGAAAGGAGAGAAATGTTTCAACTGTAACATGGAGGGGCATGTGTTCTCCGCATGTGAGAAGGAGTGCAGGATGTGTGGGGGTGAGCATAGACTGCATGAATGTGAAGAGATGAAGGCGAGAGAAGAGCCAGGTGAGAAGGAAGAACCGAGAGAGAAGGAAAAGAGAGCAAAAAGGGAACATGCAAAGTTTGGTAGGGGGAGTAAGTCAGACACTTCTGACACAGATAGGGGGAGTGAGTCAGACACAGATGAGGAAGGTGAGAAGGTGAAAGCATGGAAAAGGATGACGAGATTTTTGACAGGCCGAGACAGAGCAGGCATGGTAAAGAAAAAGGCCCAAATGGGCAAAGTGAATGGTAGTACAAGAGAGAGAAGTCTATCGTAAATGAGTGTCAGGTGAGCAGCAATGTTTTGTGTGCACTGATGACATGGTGAGTGAGAATGTATTGTTGCGAGAGGCAGCGTATGGTCTGTTGAGAGGGCGATTTTGCGGGATGCACACAGACAGAGAGAGTGAGAAGGAAGCCCCAGTAATGGGTGAGCAAAACAAAGTTAGCACACTCAAACCGGTAGTTGAAAAGAAGAAGATAGAGAAGGAGAAGCGCCCCAAGCGCAGAAGTAAGAAGAAGAAAGGAAAGGCCGTGATCGCCAACAACAGGTTGAGTTCAGCACAAAAGGGACGCGTGGGAAAGGCCGACGACGACCAACGCGACCCCGGAGGGGCGGGCAGAGACATCGACAGCGACAGCGATTCAGGCTCGGGCTCGGAGCGAAGATGGGTGGGGCGCGCGGCGCGGAAGTGGTTTCATGACCCTGGCGGCGGACTACGGCATCGGAAAGTGGGCGGCTGGGAACCGGGCAGCTAAAGGGACTCGGCGGCTTCAAGGGAGCGGGGGAGCGCACTGGGGGGCGCGGCGACTTCAACCACTGTGACTTTTTGCTCACTACATCATCATAAGTTAAGTTAGTGAGCAGGATACAAAGTTAATATTAAGTTAGTGCATATAGTTGCTAGTACGGCTCCGGTGATTTCTGAATAGGGCTACATATATTTTGCACAATATATGCGAGGTTAGTAGCATAAGGTAGATGGGGCCGTTATTCCTAAATAGGGGGAGCAATTCACAACTTTATTAATAATAGTATTTAGTCATACCGGGGGAATGACTATTGCCTTTTTTCCCATATCTGAAACTTTATTTCCCTGGACCGTTTTTTCCGGTTCTCAGTCAACACACTCCAGGTAAAATGGTAAAACAAGTCATATGTCAGTTGAAGTGGCAATACTTAACACATTTCCCTTCATTTTCTCTCAGACTGACTTGAACAACTCAAACCGCTACACAACTCGTGTTCTACTTGAGATATTCTCGTTAGTTCTCAGAATTTGTATTGTTTCGCAAAGGACAATTAGTCTGTCAAGCAAGAGTACTAAATAAACTGGAATTGACCATCCCAGCGTCTTTTGGTACCTTGCCTGTTCTCGGAAGTATTTGGAGATCAAATGACAGCCGTGTGTGTATTCATTTGAATGCCGGTTGGTAATTTCCTCACAGGAGGGTAGTCAAGACTTAGAATTCGAATTTTCCTATTTTTCGCAAGAGTCACACATAGTGTGTGCTGTGCACAGCTCGAATTGCCAACACCTACCTGCTTCTGGAAACACCAACAGCGAGCAAGCTCAAGGTCTGCCATCACACCCACACAGGACAGCTAGTTCACCTGTTTTTGAGTGGCCGGTCATGGTGACCATTGTTCATGTTCACCACACGCAGAGAGGCGATTTGGCACTATGTATTCAAGTCTGCTCAAGTCAGTTCAAGTCTTTTCAAGTTCCTTGCATACATAGGACAGTCCCTCAAGCAAGACCATCGAAGTAGCAACCAACCCTAAATGTCTCAACCCTAAATGTCTCCTTTGCAAATTCCAGACCTGTTTGCTACACGGTAGGTCTTTTACGTTCAGGTGTGACGAAATGAGTCTTCCAGCCTCATTTCCACGCAATTACGACCTGGTCAGTAAGGAAGTCTACCACCGAGAAGAATGCCTCAACATTTCTCGCGCGCTGCGCACCACCCTCAAGGTCCCCTTCGTGGACACGTACAGGAAGGCCCTCAAGGACGGCTCGGCAAAGAAGCTCTCTCCCCAGACGGCTCGGCAAAGAAGCTCTCTCCACTTTATTAAGGTCGTGCTCATGACTTTAGAAAAGGATCTCTGCCCTCTCCTAGCGAAAGCAGTAAAGGATTGCCTTCTCAATCTTGAGGAGGAACCTTTTCTCCCCATGCAGCCCCTTGAGCAGATGGTGGATTACTGGCTCGACCCCTCTGCTTTCCACAAGTGGACCTCTTATAGGGGTGAGACCTAGCTATTAGTAGGTACAACGACCTTGCGAAAAAGGTCGGTTGGGTTCTGACCCCGGACAACGTTCCCGGCTCCCTACGCTGCGTGACGGTCCCTGCACCCGCGGGCACGGCGGCTCCTACCATGGGCCCAACGCGCCCCCCGCTGGCAGTGGCAACGGCTACGACTACGACCATGATTATGACTACGACTACGGCTACGGCAACGACGATGCCTCCGGCTACGTCGGCAGCTTCGTCATCGCGCTCCATGGCAGCCCCCACTCCGGTAAGGTTTTCCCGCTACAGGCTCCCAACGTTCCGATGGCCCCATCACATCCTTCCCAGATCGAACCTTTCGCCCTACAGGAAGTAGTCTGGGCTCCACAGGCGGGTCAGAGGCACAGCGTTTCCTGTTTAGTCTACCGAGACCGGCTTCTGAGGGAGCACTTTCCCCACTAGCATCAGGGTACAGCTCAGTCCCGACCTCGAGGTTTTCTCGACGAAGCCCAAGCCTCCCGGGATCATTCTCCTCCCCTCCGGACTCCCGGTATGAGGACAGCGGCACGCTTTTCGTCTCCCCGTACGGAGGAACAAGACGGGAAGGAAGCGCAGCCGAGGAGGAAGAAGAGTCGAAGGCACGGCCTCTGTTCTCTTTCTCTCCCGAGCGAGAGGCAGAGCCGGCCGACGGTAACAGCCTCCTCCTATCCCCCCGAGTCGAGCAGTCCTCTGGCCGACCCCGTTCTGCCCCTCCACGTGTCGTAACTTTCGCCACAGTTAGGCAATCGTCCCCGCCGGCCGGTGAGAGCGACGAAGATGGAGAGCCCATGACGGCAGTCATGGATCCCGCAGCCCCTGCAGCGGTCACACCGGTGGTGACCGGAGCGGTCGTAGCCGACCCAGCTGCCCCGACGACCGAAGCGGAGGTGGGTAACCCGTCTGTAGGCAATGCGGCGACCAGTACAGCCTCTAGTAGTGGCGAACCGTCCTCGTCGAGTAGCTCCGAGCCGTCACGTACCCGTAATTGTGTGCGTTTTAGTGACAGCGCCGTCCTCATGATGGTTGCGCCATTGGAATCTGTTACCGAACGGTACCAACGGCGTATGCGAGAGATCAAAAAGCTCAAGTTCGACCACGTATCATTAGGATACACTTTGCGTCTGTTTCTTTCCAATCTCTCTCTTTTTATGACCCAGTCTGAGGCCGATATCTTCCTCAACGCGTGGTCGGCAAGGATTTCTTCCACGGACTCATACGTGAAGTCTCTGCAGCTCTTGCCATGGGTCTGGTTGGACTACCGAGTAGACTCACGATGGAAAATCGACATAGTCTACGACGTGACCAAGTCCTTCGGCCCGAGCTACAGGAACGACATGAAAAGACGTTCGAAAGAAAATTTAGCTACTTTTATCACGCGACTGCAGAAGCTCTTCAGGCAGCTGAAGAACGAAGGCCTCGTGGCCGAGGAAGCCCATAAGTATGAGGTAGCCCGGCGATGTGTCTCCTCTATGGAGATACAGCACATAGAGTCTTTGCAGATAGAAAGAAAGAAACGGAGTATCGCGCCGACACGTACGTTGGAAGAGCTGAGGTACCTTATCCTCAAGGCTAATCCACGTACCTTGACGGATTGGGATCCCAAGATCATCCTGACGGCACCGGATTCCGACTACGGCCGACGCCCTCCTCGTAAGGAGAGGGCCAAGGAGAGCACAAGGAAGCCAAGAACCAAGTGGCCCCGCGACATTCCCTCGGGTAGTCAGCTGCAAGTCGTGGCGAAGCAAGCGCCGGCGTCCCATCAGCAGAATAAGCCGAAGTCTGGCCCGGGACCGGACCAACGCAAGGGCTACGCGCCTTCGAGTTCGTCTGGCGGGCATACAACCAAGACGGCACGCTTTTCTGGGGCCAACGCGATCAAGATCGCCAAGCCGGCCCAGTGGACGAAGGACCCCGCCAAGGAGAAGCGCGCGCCGCACAATAAGAGCTCCGAGCCCTGCGCCTACTGCCAACACTTCGGCAAGGTAGACAAACCAAATCACACCGTCGAAGTCTGTAGGACACGCACGCGCGATCTGGAAAAGGGGCTCAGCTCGCATTGGTGCCCCCCGCGGGCCGTGAAGCAACGTTCTGGCCCCGGACAGAAGGATCCTCGCGGTGTTATGTCCCGAATTCGACAATTCCCCTATTCGACAATTTTTCAAAGTCCCGATTCGACAAACCTCCAAAACTTCTCTTCAACGTATTTCAGTCAAACCGGATCCTTTTTGCCCCAGATTTTCACTAAACACATTGAAATCAAATTCTCTACAAAAAAGTTTTCAACCAAAATTTTTGTGGCTTAGGTCGAGGTCGGCTCTCAGGTAGGTACCCACCTGGTTTCCAGCTTACCCCAGCCCAACCTCCACCTTCCTGCCTCCAACCTACACTGCTCACTTCACAAACACACTCTCCTCACCAACCCCGCCCCTCCCTCACGCCGCCCCGCCTTAGGTACAGGTAGCCTCTCCGGTACAGGTAGAAAAATACCGGTTTCCAGCTTACCCCAGCCCAACCTCCACCTTCCATACTCGTTTCTGCTATTTTTTAATTAATAAGACACACTTCCATTTTTTCCCTTTCCCCCCTTTTTTTTTTCTTCTTTTTTTTACTAATAGGTTTATTTTTTGTATTTATTGATTTATTACCAAACACGCACACACCTACACATACACACACAGACATTTTTACACTCACAACACACACGCACACACACACACACAACACATACACACAAACATACACAACACATACACACAAACACACACAACACATGGACACAAACACACACAACACATACACACAAACACACAACACATACACACAAACACAAACACACACACAGACACACACACACACACGCACGCACGCACACCACGTATAACCTTACATTACATTACCTACTCCAATTACTGTAGCACTGCAATCCACTCATTACATCCAAACTTTTTATCCCTCAATACTGTGCGCGCTCAGGTCAAGGTATCCCTGCAGATCACAACCGGAACCGGGTCAGGTCCGGCCGACCCTGGCACGTGCCCGGCAAGTTACACATGCACGTGCCCGAGACCGGTTCTAGTAAAACCTTGTCTATTAAAACTTGCAACAGGCGTCTCATTTACCACTGCTACCTCATTGCCTTTGCTATTTGCTACTTGCACATAATTTACCATAATCACAATTTCCAGTTCTCAAAGTCTGAATATTTTTAACAACTACCACACACGAGAAACATAAACGCTGAGTTAAGCACTACGATAAACACTGTAATTCCACACAAAATCTTTGCCTCTACGAATCATCCTGTTCAAAGAATCTATACATTTTAACATTCGGATGATTTTCGATATAGCCTTGAAGCGTACACATTGCCTCCGATGTCAGTTCACTCCTCACAACTTCCAAACGCGGAATCACAACAATTTTGATAAATACTTGGTTGTGGTTTTCTGCGCCTTGAGCTTGCTCCTGGGTTCCTTGTGTGCAAACATGCACTTGCCCGCTGTTGCGTCGTGCCACAGAGGCTTCAATGTCTTCCACTGACTCCATTGGAATCCCAATTTCCCTTGATCTTGACTCTTCCTGAAAAACGCTGGAGGATGCCACTGATGGAGGATTCCGTGCGTGGTGTCACCCGGTTGTTCCATTACACTCCCGAGCACTATCTCGTCGTCCACGTCCACTGCAATAAAAACATTCGGGACTTTCCCTCCTGCCTGACCTTCTTCGTGCCTTGGTTCCTCACCGTCATGATCACGGTGCATCCTCACTGCCTCTGGTGGACCACACGGCTGTTCTCCTTCTCCTGTCGCCACAGACAGCGGTCGTATTGACAGCAGGGACTCCAGCAGCATCTTCTGAAACGCTTCACTGCGTTCCGCATCTCCGCAAGAGCAGCAATGTACTCCTCCTCCTGTTTTTCCCTTGTGATGCTCTGCTCTTGCTCCTCCTGGTTCAGATCCAGCTCCATCGGACGTTGCCGCCGGGCTTGTTCTATGTTAACTTGCAACCTTTCTTTGAACTCGTCCTCCAATCGTTTTCTCTCCGACCACTTCCTCTCGTCCCATTCCTATGATATCGCATCAGTCCACGCTTTCGTCGATACCTGCACAACCACAGACATTTGCTAAATACACCCTCGCCTCCCTGTGCAGCAATTGTTACATCTTCCAGTCTTGACTGCAGGGACAGCCCAACAGACATCGGTTTCTGCAGATCCACGAATTTCCCCCTGTAGCGCTCGTAGTACACTGCTATAACCATGCCTTCCCGCCCCTGACTGTCCATCCACGGGTTCTGGGGAACGTAACCCACTGGGAGTACTAGCATGCGTTCGTCATCACAAAGCAGCCAACGCTTCCTCCCACGGTCATACAGGATCGCGTACCAGTGACCGCCGTGCAGGCTCTCCCCTTTGCTGTGTATCAACACCGCCACAAGCTTATACTTCACCACCCCTTCACTGCGGTTCTGCGCGATCGCCCACTCCTGCTTGTCCCACAACACGTACTCATTGGGAACCTTAATGCTCGTAGGCACTTCCACTCCCAAAGTCATACACCATGTACGGTACATCGTTCTTCCTTCCTCATCCCGCACATACAAACCCGTTGCACGTCCCACTACCAGTCGCAAACGCCTGCGCCACTCGTAGAGCACGTAAACCTTCCCCACCGGTTGATTCTTTTCGGCTCCTCTACATACTGAACATGAGTACCGCCTGGTACCATCCCGTCCACACTTGGTGGGCTGAAAGTAGTGGATTAGCATATCCCTTATATTCTGCTTGGCTGCCCCTGGCACAAATAGCAGGTTCAAGTCCAAAAAGTTGGGTAGCGCTTTCCTGACTCAGCAAGCGTGTGTATTCCCCTTGCAATCCAGGCAGGCCATCCCCTTGGCAATTACTACTTCCTTCCTGAACATGTCCTGTCTCGCACCAGCAGCCAATTCTTTACTTCTTGCATCGCCTGACAGGCCAGTCTCACACTTTCGCTCGATTGCCTTTTGCATGGCTGCTTGCATGATCTCCTGCGCGTCTTTCTGCATATCACTTTCGAAACCTCGCTGTCCTCGACTCACTACCCTCTTCATGAGCTTCCACGTTTCCGTAGCATCGACAGTCCGCCCTGATCTGTTATTACTACTGTCCATCAACACTTGCGCTTTCACCGTGCACAAACTGCATGGGACGCAGTCAGCGTTGCCACAGACACTAACGAAACTGGCGCCCTGCCCGGGTGTAAAGCTCGCCTCGCACTGCATGGCGCTGTTGTAACAACAGTCTATACGTCGCGAGTTTACAAGCCCTCGCCTGAATGTACACTTCTCAGTCCCCGCTGGCCAAGCAGATTCTTGTCCAGTCTGTTGCTTCCCTGCAGTCTTCTCCTTGGCTTGAGTTTCCTGTACATGTTTACCCATACTGCGAAAAGGATTCAAAACTACCTAGCGTACGTACCTTCCTCTTCTTGCTCTTGTTGCCTGGTCCTGCTGCGTCTTTGCCTAGAGTGTCCTGGGTGTCCTGTGCAAGCACACCACACTGCGCAAGGATTCGTGCACATCTGACTTACCCGCTTTTTTTTGTTGCCTAGTCCTGCTGCGTCTTTGCCTAGAGTGTCCTGGGTGTCCTGTGCAAGCACACCACGCTGCACAAGGATTCATGCACATCTGACTTACTTACACGCTTTTTTTTCTTCCGCTTGCCTAGTGCCTTTTCTGACTTGCTGGCCACAGACTTTTGCGGTGAATACTCTGGGAGCGGCGTTGTCCAGAAGAGCTTCTTGCCTGCATCGGGTGCTTTCCCTGGGACCTTGTCGCGGACCAAACCTTCTGCGCCAGGTATCAGGAACGTGGTGAATACTGACTTCTGCTTGACCTTGCTCTTGCTTGGTGAAGATTCCGTACCCTCCTCTAGATCTCCCGCTTGAGACCCTCCTACACCTTGCTTATGCGGTACCGACTCCGTCGACAGCAACCGTTGCGCCTTTTCCCTCCCTTCTTGCTTGGATGCCCCTTGATTCTTATGGTCGTGCGCCTTGAGGGCGTGCCGTTTGCATACCTCGGCCACACTGATCGTGGCAAACTTGTACTCCGTGAAGACTGACTTGACACATTCCTTCACTTGTCGGTACATTTTCACCAGCTCCTGGAAGTAGGCGTGTTTGGGACGATCCACCCTGGGAACCAATTGGATCCTGTCAATGTACTGCTGCTCCTGTAGCTTTCCTTCCATTGTAACCAGCGTGTACAATGTACGCAGAGGTTTCCTCCTCCCTTTGCCTTTTCCTGTGGTCCGGCTTCGCTTCTTGCGTCCCATCTCCTTGATGGACCACACCATGGCTGGTATGCGTGTGCATTTGAATTGCTTTGTCTTGCTAGTGAAGTCCTTGCCCTCAGGGTAAAAAAAGACAGTGTCACCAACGCCGACGCTTGCGCAGTCATCGAAATCTGCATGTCACGTGCGCGTTGTACCTGGCGCATCTTGGCCTGAGCCTTGCCCACCAGATCAGTCGTGGTAAATTGGGCCTTGAGCTGCTCCATGTCCCACGTGTACGCTGCTCTGTCCTCTTCCGTCAGTGCCCAGCCAGCCGATTTATTTGGTTCCGTGTCGTCGGTGTTTTCCTTGTACTTGTCACCACCGCCTTTGTCGTCACCACCGCCTTTGTCGTCACCGCCGTCGTCGTTGTCACCGCCATCGTCGTCGTCACTGCCGTCGTCGTTGTCACCGCCATCGTCGTCGTCACTGCCGTCGACGTCGCCCAGCGAGTCATCAGTCAGGTCTGGAAACTCGTCCTCTGTACCATCGTCCAGCTCATCCACCAGACCAAGGTTCAGGTTGATGCATAATCCTGGTATCGGAGCCAGCATAATTATTATTCTACATACAGCCACACAATTGACACTAGTCTATTACCACAACGATACAATGCACGCGCGCCTGCCTCCTTGAACACGAAAAAAAGATTTAAAAAAAAGAAAACAAGGGATACCTGCTCACTTTCCAATGGGATATCATCATCCTCACTACCGCGTTTTTTCATGTTCAAGGAGGATATCGTACTCGACAACTGATCAGGATAAGTTTCCACGTCCCCGATGTCAGGGTACATGACGCTGCTCTCCTTTCTCATAATGGACACCCCCTTCTCGATGAAACCGCGTCCCTGGGGAATTTTGATGAGTGAACGCCGCAAGTTTTGGTTGGCTTTGCTGACGCCCCATCGTTGTTCCAAAATCTTGACGCATTTTCCAAAAAAACTCTTTCCCGTGGTCGACGTAGACAATAGGAGCAGTCTTCATCCCGGCCTTCCGCAGGTTGTGCATGACCTTATTGCAGAATTTTGCTACTGCGTGCGAGTTTGGATTTTTGACGTCCTTGCGTTTGCGTGACATGAGCATCTTGGCCCAGTACATCTTGGTGGCGTGGTCTCCCGCCAGCACCACCCAATGCGGCCCGTCCTTGAAGCAATCAAACTGGAGCATAAAGTACTTTAAAAACAAGCACATCGGTCGGTGTACCGGTCGCGGTTGAGAGGGTACATGTTTTTTGATGTGCAAGTCGCAAACTGCACAGTGCATGCTGTACAACGCGCACAGTTCCCGTGGAATGGTCATAAACTGACCCTCCACGTTGCCATGCATGGCTTTTGCTCCCTTGGTATGGGTTTGCGGGTTTTCACGAGCATGCGCGAAATGCAGCACCGGTACAACGTCGCGTACTAGCAGTAGAACCCTTCTCCATGTACCTACTGATCCTTGTCGAGGTGATTCACGCAAACTCTTTTGGGACAGCTCTGTTGCACTTTTTTCCAACTCCTCCGCCACAGCTGCGTTCTGGCACTCTTTTACAGGCTTCACAGCTGCCGCTGCCCTGTTTAGAGATTTCACCAGCCCTCCCAATTTCTTTGGGCTCGATACTCTTGACCTTGAGTCGATCAACCTGTACACAGCCTCTTCACCGTCCTTATCTTTCATCACCTTCAGTTGCTTCGTGCCGCGGTGCTTGTTCTTGGATACGTAATAAACATTGATGTAATACGCAGTGCTCCGCTCAGCGTTAGTTCTTTTTGGTTTGTCCTACGCTTTCACTTCCTCGATCAACTTCAGCCATTCAGAGTCTGTCCTAAAGGGGCGGTAACCCTGTTTGTCCCGCAACCACTGGCATACCTGAAGTGCAACTCCATCCTTGCCCACCTCTAGCAGCTCTTCCTCCGTGTACCCCTTCTGTTTCAGCTTACGACGTCGACCCACCTTTTTTTTTCCCTTTCTTCTTGCCTTTCTTGCTTTTCCTTGCCCTATCTCCTTCCTCTTCGTCCTCTTCCTCGCCGCCCGCTTCCTGAATATCGGCCTTTTGCTCTTCCTCCTCTTCGTCCTCTTCCTTCTTACCTTTCTCCCCATCCTGGCTCAGCTTACGCTTACGACCCACCTTTATTTCTTTCGCTCTCTTCTTTCCTTTCCTGCTTTTGCTCACCCCATCCCCTTCCTCTTCGTCCTCATCCTCGCCGCCCGCTTTCTGAATATAGGCCTCTTGCTCTTCTTCCTCTTCATCCTCTTCCTTCTTACCTTTCTCCCCAAACTTGCCATCGTTCTGCCCGCCCTTCCGCACGGCAGCATCTCCCGCTTTGTCTGCTGTAACTTTCTTCTTTTTGCCCCGCTTGCTTCCACTCCGTGACTTTCTCCGCTTGCTTCCACTCCGAGACTTTGTCTGATGGTCTTCCTCGTCGTCCTCTTCCTCGTCCTCCTCTTCCTCATCGTCCTCTTCCTCGTCGTCCTTTTGTGTCCCTCCCTCCCTCCCTTTTTGGGGCTTGGGTAGTGCCTCGTCCTCCTCTTCCTCATTGTCCTCTTCCTCGTCGTTCTTTTCTGTCCCTTCCTTCCTCCCTTTTAGGGGCTTGGGTAGTGCCTCGTCCTCCTCTTCCTCATCGTCCTCTTCCTCATCGTTCTTTTCTGTCCCTCCCTCCGTTCCTTTTCGGGGCTTGGGTAGTGCCGGGTGGCGTACCTGGCTAGGCCTCGCGTGTTCCTCGTCCTCCTCTTCCTCATCGTCCTCTTCCTCGTCGTTCTTTTGGCTAGGCCTCGCGCGTTCCTTGTCCTCCTGTTCCTCCTTTTCCTCGTCGTCCTTACCTTTCTCCCGACCATTGCCATCGTTGCGCCCGCCCTTCCCCACGGAAGCATCTCCCGCTTTGTCTGCTTTGACTTTCCTCTTGCTGCTCTTTGTTAACTTTGCATTTGCTCTCGCCTGCTCCCTCTTCCTATTCCTCTTTTTGCCTCGCTTCCTTCTACTCCGTGACTTTGCCTTTTCCCCGCTTGCTTCCACTCTGTGACTTTGCCTGATTGTCTTCATCATCGTCCTCTTCCTCGTCGTCCTCTTCCTCGTCGTCCTCGTCCTCGTCGTCCTCTTCCTCGTCGTCCTCTTCCTCGTCGTCCTCTTCCTGGTCGTCCTCTTCCTCGTCCTCCCTACCTTTCTCCCGACCCTTGCCATCGTTCTTCCCGCCCTTCCTCACGGAAGCATCTCCCGCTTTGTCTGCTTTGACTATCCTCTTTGTTAACTTTGCCTCTGCTGTCGCCTGCTTCCCCTTCCTATTCCCCTTTTGTCCCCGCTTTTGTCTCCGTTTCCTTCCACTCAGTGACTTTGCCTGATTGTTTTCCTTGTCGTCCTCTTCCTCGTCCTCCTCTTCCTCATAATCCTTTTCCTCGTCGTGCTCTCCCTCTTGTTGTCTTTCCTTTGAAGTAGGCAACAGTGACCTCAGGCATGCCACTGGAAGCACAAGTTTGGTGGAGTCATTAGCCAGCGTAACACACACGTACTGGTTAGGCGAAAAGTACACAAAAGTGCATATGTTCCTTACAATGCTTCCTGCCCACTGTAGACTCCGCATTTGACGCGTCTCGATGAGCTCTATTGTTAATCGCTTCTCCTAATTCTGGCGCGAACTTATTTTCAAGATTTTGTCTGGTCTGGACGAAAGGAAGCACAACATGGCAGGGGCAGAGGCCAACAACAGGTAGAAAAAGAGGGGGAAGGCAAAAGTAAAAAAGCAAGCGTAAAGCGGGGACGAAAGAAGCCTAGTTTTGCTATCGTACCAGTGTCAAATAACTCGGGAGAAAACGAAACAGAAGCAGGGAATGCCCCGTCGGCTATGGCAAAGGGAAAGCGTAGTAGGCCGCCGTCCAAGAAAAGTTTTGGTCAATGCGGAACAGTAGGTATTCCTTGACTCTAAATACCAGGAAAGCGTAGTAGGCCGCCGTCCAAGAAAGTTTTGGTAAATGCGGAACAGTAGGTATTCCTTGACTCTAAATTCCAGGTATACCTTGACTAGAAATAGAAATGCAAGGACTTAGCCTTTCAATGTTTACCTTACATATCGAACGTATACCTTGAAATATTCAAGGTATACCTTGACTATGGTATACCTTGGAATAGTCAAGTATACCTTGAACCAGTAAAGGTATATCTTGATATTCCAAGGTATACCTTGAAATATCAAGGTGACGTACATTGAAAGATAGATTCCAAGTCAAGAAAACCTTGAATTTAGAGTCAAGGCATACCTTGAACTTAGCGTCAAGGAATACCTTGACTTTAAATTCAAGGTAAACCTTGAATTTAAAGTCAAGGTATACCTTGACTTTAAATTCAAGGTATACCTTGGATTTGCGTCAAGGTATGCCTTGGATTTGCGTCAAGGTATACCTTGACTTTAAATTCAAGGTATACCTTGGATTTCTGTCAAGGTATACCTTGACCTTTAATCCAAGGTATACCTTGGATTTAAAGTCAAGGTATACCTTGACACAAATCCAAGGTATACCTTGAATTTAAAGTCAAGGTATACCTTGACGCAAATCCAAGGTTTACCTTGACGCAAATCCAAGGTATACCTTGAATTTAAAGTCAAGGTATACCTTGAGCTAAATTCAAGGTATACCTTGAATTTTTACCTTGAATTTAGCTCAAGGTATACCTTGAGTTTTTAGTGTTTTTTTTTTTTTTAAATCAATGCACGCATTAAAACACACACTTCACATATTAATGCATGCATTAAAACGTCGATTCGTTTCAATGCATCATGCATTGAAGTTTCAATGCATGCATTGAAATTTCAATGCACTGCATTGAAATTTCAATGCACTGCATTGATATCCCGTGTCATATATCTAGCATATATATATATAGTATATATTATATATATATATACACTATAACATACATACGTATACATCAGTATATATAACACAAAACATGTACAAGGAGATCTAGACATGTACAAGGCAAACAGACAGCTTGCAGCTATAGCTAGATAGCACTACAACCCCGTTTATTCCTAAGTCATTAGTCAGGGTATACCTTGACGGCAAGGTATACCTTGACGGCAAGGTATACCTTGCATATTTATTAAATTGATTTTCAAGGTTTACCCTATGTTGGCAAGGTTTACCCTAAAATTTTAATAAGTAAACGACGATTTTCATTAAGTTTCTAGAGGGCCGACCCGGGACGAAAAAAAAAATGCACGCATTAAAATTTCGAATTGACGTTTTAATGCATGCATTAATATGTGAAGTGTGTGTTTTAATGTATGCATTGATTTTCAATGCATACATTAAAATTTCAATGCAGCACCGATCAATGCATGCATTGAATTTCAATGCATGCATTGAAACGTCAATGGAGCACAGAAATGTGTGTTTCAATGCATGTATTGAATTTCAATGCATGCATTAAAATGTCAATGCAGCACAGATCAATGCATGCATTGATTTTCAATGCATGCATTAAAATGTCAATGCAGCACAGAAATGTGTATTTCACTGCATGCATTGATTTTCAATGCATGCATCAAAATTTCAATGCATGCATTGAAATGTGTCTTTTCAATGCATACATTGACTTTCAATGCATGCATTGATTTTCAATGCATGCATTGAAATGGGTAATTCAGTGTATGCATTGATAAACAGTAATATCAATGCAGTGTAATCATTTTAATACCAAGAACGCCTTTAACTAGTAAGTAAATAACACGTTTAACGAGTAAGTAAATTAACTTTTTAATTTTTTTGCTCATTGCTCCACTCCGTCTTCATTTCTGTCATCATATATTTCTTCCACCTTCTTCCTCTTCTTCACTTCAGTCATGATACATGTCTTCTTCTTCTTCTTCTTCTTCTTCTTCTTCTTCTTCTTCTTCTTCTTCTTCTTCTTCTTCTTCTTCTTCTTCTTCTTCTTCTCCTTCTTCTTCAACATCATCTTCTTCATCTAATTCTTGAACTTCCTCTTCCTCTGCGACGCCGTCTTTCTGTTCATCATCTTCTTCTCCTTCACGACGATCGATTTCTTCTTTCAATTCCCGTGGCAGATAGTCACTGATATCTAATTCCATGAAATAGAATCGAGTGTGCGTGTTCGGAACCGGAGCAACGATGCAAGGAAGGTCAAGAAAGCTAACAGGAACAAAAATCAGGGATGGTTGGGCATGCAATGTATTGCCCACCCACAAGTGATCATCTTTGCTTTCTTGCGCCCATTTTCCACTCTCGCCAAATCACACGCGTACCCATTATACGCAACGTGAGCATACCAGTGCACTGCAGCTGCGTACCTGCCCGCCACTGGAACTCCCCAGCAGCGGCGAGGGAATGTCTGCTTGATATTCTCAACAGTGAGAAAGCAGCAGCCACCCCCAAAGCGCTCACCCCTTACAGACCTGGTTGACCTCATCAGGAATCCCTTGCACCTCATAAACTTTGCTAGTTTGATGCTTGCTGCGGTCAGTACTGGACGCTAACCCAACCCTTGCCAACCCGGTAGCTGCCTCCAGCAGCTGGCCATAAACTCATGCAGCTCCACGAAATGCCTTGGTTTGGGCAAGAGCAGTCGGGTGAAAATCAGGTTGTTAGCCATGTCTTTGAGTGCGACGTTGCATGCGTAGCTGAGGTTCTTCTTGCTGGAACGGAAGCCTGACATGATCAGCTTATCCTTGACGTCAAGATTTGCCTGGCACAAGCTGGTCAAGGTCCACATTGGTGCCGTATTACTCCAACGGTTCATGAAAGTGTCCTCCGAGCGATTCAGATTATGCACTTGCTTCTTAAGTTCTCCTACTTGGTGTTCCAGATCGAAAGCTTGTACTTAATCTGCTAAACCACTCAAAGCGCCGCGGAACTTAAGACCTGCACAGTATAACAACAAAGGTTTCAGTACAGAGTGCACGGACATTTCCATGCAGAATGTATTGAAATTTCAATGCATGTATTGAAGATTTCGCAGTGACTTCAATGCATGCGTGGAAATTTCAAAGCAGGCAAGATATTAGTTGCAAGATATGTTGTTTATCAATGCATGCATTGAATTACCTATTTCAATGCATGCATTGAAATTTCAATGCAGTGCTTATCAATGCATGCATTGAATTACCTATTTCAATGCATGCATCGAAATTTCAATGCAGTGCTGAGCCGGACACTTATGACTTCCTATTTCTGATTTATGATGAGCCGGACACCTGTGACTTCCAAAAAGCCAGTGTCACTTTCGTGCATGATCAACAGTCTTGCAGTCGCCACTACAAGCACGAAGTTCCCCTTATCTGTCGTGATTGTTGTTTGCTTTGTGGTAATTGTTGTTTGCTTTGTGGTGTTTCATGACTCCCATCAAAAAAATTTCAGAAAAAACCCTGCGTGCCTTTGGCGCCGAAGATAGTGTCAAAGCAAAAACCGTTACAGGAGAGAGTAAGTGTAGTGTCTTGTCTATTGGTGTCAAAATTCTCTTACCTGTTGTCAATGCACTTTGTAGTACTTTGCAGCTGATGACGTCATGCTGCATTGCTTATATGTATTTAAGTAGGTCTTCGTAGGACTTGAATACTCTGCACTTGTTAGGGCATGACTTCTGTACTTGTTGTCAATGCCATGGAAAACCAGGTTCAAAGCGCCAACTGTCCCTCCCCCCCCCCCCTCTTTCTCTCTCTCTCTCTCTATCTATCTATCTATCTATCTATCTATCTATCTATCTATCTATCTATCTATCTATCTATCTATCTGTCTATCTTTCTTTCTTTCTTTCTTTCTCCCTATCTCTATCTATATCTATCTCTCTCTCTTTCTCTCTCTCTTTTTCTCAGTCTCTCTCTCTCTCTCTCTCTCTCTCTCTCTCTCTGATCACTGACTGGTAAAAAAAGTTCAAAAAATCCTTGCGGGTGTAAACTAGGCTCTTTTTCGAATTTTTTTTTTTGTATTTGACGCGTCTCGATGAGCTCTATTGTCGGAAGTTGCGAGCACCCTCGGGGCGCATATCAAAATTTCAAAAAACAGTAGATCTTTCTCCCTCCGCTGCGTTACTAAGAGTTCGACGAGGAAGGAAACCTAATGAGGTCTCCTTACTAAAAAATTATCGTCGAATTCCTACAGCTGCTTTTTTCGTTGCTTGCGTCTCTCTCTCTCTCTATTTCAATGCTTGCATTGAAATTTTAATGCAGTGCGCATTGAAATTTCAATGCAGTGAGCATTGAAATTTCAATGCATGCATTGAAATCACTTTCAAGCTTTCAATGCATGCATTGAAATTTCAATGCAGCGAGCATTAAATTTCAATGCAGCGAGCATTGAAATTTCAATGCATGCATTGAAATCTTAAAAGTGATTTCAATGCAAGCATTGAAATCTCAATGCTCGCTGCATTGAAATTTCAACGCAAACATTGAAATCTGAGAGAGAGAGAGCGGGAGACTGTAGAGAGAGAGAGAAAGAGAGAGAATCTACTTGTTCTGAACAGAGTGGACAGCTAGCGAGAAAGTCGTTGTTCTAGAACACATACGCAATAATACCCAAGTCAGGAATATTTGCATTACAGATGAGTGTAGGCGCCCGCAGGGACATAGGCGGACTTTTGAATTCATGAAGAGAGCGGGTTTTATTATGTACGGACATAGGCCAGGGCTTTCCATATCTTGCACCTCAGGGTCAGAAAGATTTACGTTAGTTTGTTGGCAGCGATAGGTGCCATCCGTGCCGCAATCCATGTTGCTGAAATATTTGCTGTGTTAGTAGTTCCACTTCATCAATGCAGTGGTTGACGTGCACCCCCCGCTGGAACTGCATATCGTGGATGACGGCAAGGTCACGAACACAGTTACTGGTGCAGCAGGTGAGTTTCTTGGAGAGAACGAGCTTGTGATAGGGGTTAAACAGTTAGGCCACTGGCCGACTGGAAACCGTAACTCTTTGAAGGGTAGAGAGCCCAGGACAGAGCCAAGCAGAGAATTAGGGATAGTTAGTAGATTAGTTTATTCAGAAACAACAGATTTTGGGAAGTTGCACCGCCTCATAATGACAAGGGAGTATGTAGATGACTTCATCAGGTGCGCAAGGAGGCCAGCGCAAAGTACCAAAGGAAAAGGTCAAGAAAGAGTGGAAGCAAAAGGGGCAGCAAAAAGTCAAGCACATAACATAGTTAGTAAAGAGCAAAGTAAGAAAAAAAGGAAAGAGAAAAGTGGTATTATGAAGAGATACCAAAAGGACAGCCAGAAGAAAGACTTGGAAAACGAAGTAGAAGGCCTAGCGAGAAGGTGAGGGGTTGGGATAGTGACTGGAAATCAAATGCAACACCAAAACTACAAAACAAGAATAAGAAATAATAATAATAAAAAAAGCAAATGATTGCCTTTCAAAAATCAGAATGGTAACATTAAAAAAATCTGTATGCTAGTGATGAAGTAATTTACTTTGAATTCTGCCGGCATACTGCCTGCATTAAAGTGTTAATTCGATGCATGCATTGAAATTTCAATGCATCTGCATTGAAATCTCAATGCATGCATTGGACACGTGCATTGAAATTTCACTTCATGCATTGAAATCGTTGAATCTCCGGACTTTAATAAACCCCCATGCGCCTGTGAGGCCGGTGCATTGAAAAAAAGTGCTGCATTGGAGAACCCCAATGTCTGCATTGCAATGTCAATGCACGTGCATTGAAATCTCAATGCATGCATTGAAAGACATGCATTGACATTTAAATGCAATGATGCATTAAATTTTCTTGATGCAGTGCATTGAAAATTATTTAATGCAGTGCATTGAGCCTAAACGGTGTCATAGTGATATTTGTATATACTAGATATAAATATATATACATATATATAATTTATGTATATATAGTGTATATATATACTGATATATATATATATATACTAGATATATATACTATATATATATATATATACTGATATATATATATATACATACATACATAAATACATACATACATATATGTATATAATATTATATATATATAATATATTATATTATTATATATATATAACATATATACATATATATATATTTTATGTACATGTATATACCTACACACGTATACATAATACATACACATCATTGTATCACTTTAATGCTAATGCTACCGCGCGCGGTAGCATGTCAATTCTATGTTTTTCACTTGTACATGTATAGGTTAATCACACGTAGTAACGTTGACTGGCCTAAACCTGAATTATTATTATTATTATTATTATTATTATTATTATTATTATTATTATTATTATTATTATTCCAGTGGTCAAGTCAAGTTCTACCATCTGGGCCCTGTCGCCAGTTCGATTCCCGTCGGTGCCACCAGTATTTTCATTGAACATACCGGTCTATTTCTGGACCAGTATTTTCATTGAACATACCGGCCCGTCTGGAAGTGTTGGAACTGCCCTTGCGGGGGTGTCATTAGAGCTTATCGTCAATTCTTCGTACTCCCCTCACGGGTGAGACGATGGAGGCGCATGTGCAGAAATGCATCAGCCATTGACAGAGAAGCACTATTATTATTATTATTATTATTATTATTATTATTATTATTAAACCTAGTCACACTTGCTAAACAGAGTTCCAGCCCAATGGCCTCAAAGCGTTAAACTGTGACGCCAACTCATAACCCTTTGGTGGTAGATGCTGGGGAGGAGGGTCGTTGCGCGCGTAAAAGATCTTAAACTCCGCATATGCTGGTTGATAGCCCAGGACCCAGCAGACACCAGATTGTTATGGGTGGGGTTTCGAGGCAGCTCTAGCAACCGCGCTTGGTGTATGCACTTGCACATTCGGTGACGTCTTGCAAGAGGTTGCTGGGACTGCGGAATAACCTCGGCTTAGTGCAGTCTTGCCCTCAGGAGCTCCATCGGTGGCCCCGATCATCAGGCGAGAGACTGACACGGGGGGTGGAGGACCTCGAACAAGGGTATTGGAGGCTTATGTCCGTTTAGGATATGCCATTAGCTGCATCAGTACGCCTCAGATATAGTATTATTATTATTATTATTATTATTATTATTATTATCATTATGGACACCGTGATAGCCCAGTGGTCAAGTTCTACCATCTGGGCCCTGTCGCCAGTTCGATTCCCGTCGGTGCCACCAGTATTTTCATTGAACATACCGGTCTATTTCTGGACCAGTATTTTCATTGAACATACCGGCCCGTCTGGAAGTGTTGGAACTGCCCTTGCGGGGGTGTCATTAGAGCTTATCGTCAATTCTTCGTACTCCCCTCACGGGTGAGACGATGGAGGCGCATGTGCAGAAATGCATCAGCCATTGACAGAGAAGCACTATTATTATCATTATTATTATTATTATTATTATTATTATTATTATTATTATTATTATTATTATTATTATTATTATTATTATTATTAGGGAGTACATAGGCCATCGGTCCTTTCCATGGGCTGATTGGTATAAAGCTCCTAGAGTAATGTTCTATGCCGTCACTTCCTTTATTCCACCGATTGGTGTGTAGACTTTCCTTATGGAATGGAGGACTGGATGCACATGGCCTTTTGGCTCAGCAATTGGCAGGAGATACACTATTATTATTATTATTATTATTATTATTATTATTATTATTATTATTATTATTATTATTATTATTGGACACCGTGATAGCCCAGTGGTCAAGTTCTACCATCTGGGCCCTGTCGCCAGTTCGATTCCCGTCGGTGCCACCAGTATTTTCATTGAACATACCGGTCTATTTCTGGACCAGTATTTTCATTGAACATACCGGCCCGTCTGGAAGTGTTGGAACTGCCCTTGCGGGGGTGTCATTAGAGCTTATCGTCAATTCTTCGTACTCCCCTCACGGGTGAGACGATGGAGGCGCATGTGCAGAAATGCATCAGCCATTGACAGAGAAGCACTATTATTATTATTATTATTATTATTATTATTATTATTATTATTATTATTAGGGAGTACATAGGCCATCGGTCCTTTCCATGGGCTGATTGGTATAAAGCTCCTAGAGTAATGTTCTATGCCGTCACTTCCTTTATTCCACCGATTGGTGTGTAGACTTTCCTTATGGAATGGAGGACTGGATGCACATGGCCTTTTGGCTCAGCAATTGGCAGGAGATACACTATTATTATTATTATTATTATTATTATTATTATTATTATTATTATTATTATTATTATTATTATTGGACACCGTGATAGCCCAGTGGTCAAGTTCTACCATCTGGGCCCTGTCGCCAGTTCGATTCCCGTCGGTGCCACCAGTATTTTCATTGAACATACCGGTCTATTTCTGGACCAGTATTTTCATTGAACATACCGGCCCGTCTGGAAGTGTTGGAACTGCCCTTGCGGGGGTGTCATTAGAGCTTATCGTCAATTCTTCGTACTCCCCTCACGGGTGAGACGATGGAGGCGCATGTGCAGAAATGCATCAGCCATTGACAGAGAAGCACTATTATTATTATTATTATTATTATTTGGACACCGTGATAGCCCAGTGGTCAAGTTCTACCATCTGGGCCCTGTCGCCAGTTCGATTCCCGTCGGTGCCACCAGTATTTTTATTGAACATACCGGTCCGTCTGGAAGTGTCGGAACTGCCCGTGCGGGGGTGTCATTAGAGCCTATCGTCAATTCTTCGTACTCCCCTCACGGGTGAGACGATGGAGGCGCATGTGCAGATTTGCATCAGCCATTGACAGAGAAGCACTATTATTATTATTATTATTATTATTATTATTATTATTAGGGAGTACATAGGCCATCGGTCCTTTCCATGGGCTGATTGGTATAAAGCTCCTAGAGTAAAGGGAGTACATAGGCCATCGGTCCTTTCCATGGGCTGATTGGTATAAAGCTCCTAGAGTAATGTTCTATGCCGTCACTTCCTTTATTCCACCGATTGGTGTGGAGACTTTCCTTATGGAATGGAGGACTGGATGCACATGGCCTTTTGGCTCAGCAATTGGCAGGAGATACACTATTATTATTATTATTATTATTATTATTATTATTATTATTATTATTATTATTATTTTGGAGTGTTGACTGTGACATATTTGAGGGAAATCCCGATGAAAAAACCTAATCACACTTGCTAAACAGAGTTCCAGCCCAATGGCCTCAAGGCGTTAAACTGTGACGCCAACTCATAACCCTTTGGTGGTAGATGCTGGGGAGGAGGGTCGTTGCGTGCGTAAAAGATCTTAAACTCCGCATATGCTGGTTGATAGCCCAGGACCCAGCAGACACCAGATTGCTATGGGTGGGGTTTCGAGGCAGCTCTAGCAACCGTGCTTGGTGTATGCACTTGCACATTCGGTGACGTCTTGCAAGAGGTTGCTGGGACTGCGGAATAACCTCGGCTTAGTGCAGTCTTGCCCTCAGGAGCTCCATCGGTGGCCCCGATCATCAGGCGAGAGACTGACACGGGGGGGTGGAGGACCTCGAACAAGGGTATTGGAGGCTTATGTCCGTTGAGGATATGCCATTAGCTGCATCAGTACGCCTCAGATATAGTATTATTATTATTATTATTATTATTATTATTATTATTATTATTATTATTATTATTATTATTATTATTATCATTATCATCATCATCATCATCATCGTCATTATTATTATTATTATTATTATTATTATTATTATTATTATTATTATTATTATTATTATTATTATTATTATTATTATTATTATTATTATTATTATTATTATTATTCTGGAGGGGTGCACAAGATGGCACTCCATGGGAAGAGGAGGTGGTTGGGCCTCTCCCCACGAAGGTGACCGCTTGGGGAGGGCGGTCACCGGGATATGCGCAACTCTCAACTGGGCATTTACTCGGTAGGGGTTCGGCCAGGCAGGTTGTGGGGTTGTCTGTTGGATTGTTGGTTGGCTCGTTTTTTTTGGCTGTTGGTTTGGGCCTGGTTTCCTGGTTAGCCAATTTTCGCCGAATTTCCTGCCGAGTAAATGCCTGGGGGCTTCCAGCTCCGGTTTGGTGATCTTGTTGAGGTGAGCATTCGGAGGAAACAGTACCGAGATGGGTTGAAGATAGGATTCACATTGAGCCGAGATGGGACCGAGTTGACCTGTTCCAACTCGGCTCCATTTCGGCTTCATGTTAATCCTATCTTCATCCTATCTGGGTTTTGTCTCCTCCCTATCTTCGCTTCTTCGGGGTTGCCTAACTGGAATACATGATGACGCGCACGTTGGAGAGGGGCTTCAGTCGGTCCCAATGCCTTGCCAGTGCCTTGCTGCGTTGCCGTGCCTTGCCCCATGCATTCACACCCTCCACCGTTGCATTTCTAACTGAGCAGCTTCGGCTGGGATTACTATACTTGTCTGTAAGACCCTATAGGTACCGCTAGGTTCGCGCCTTCTATACCCACGTGGGGGAAGGAGTTTCAGCGGCACGCCGTCCGATCTGGCTCCACTCGGGGACACCCGTACCTCATGATGTGTATTGTTAGGAGCAGCTGAAAGTCCATAAGGCATGAGAGTAGAGGCGTTGGCGATGCGATGGAGAGTGTATGTAGTGCGTGAGGCAGGTTCTGGCGACGCTGGGGGTGCTGGCGGGCGCCGAAGGGCACGAAGCGACGCGGCAGCGTCCAGTGACACCGGCGGAAATGCGTGTAGTGTGTGTTGCAGATACCGCCGATGCTATTTGCATGGGCGGGCGCTTTCCTCGGCGTAAAGAGGCGCGGCGGTGATGGCCAGCGACATTGGCCGTCTACTACTCTCAATGGATTACAAATACGCGAAGCACGGAGCTACCACTGTGGCCCTTATGGGACAAGGTAGAATCGCCGAAGACCTGGACAATCCCCGTGGGAATGCCTCTTCGACGGGCTCTGGCCCGATGTCCCAGGATGGGAGGATGAGGGCTCGCGTATATGACGGAATTCCTGAGCCACGTGGAGAGGCTATCTTAGCTGCGCCTCATCCTTCCTCCCCAAACCTGGCACACGGGTCGGCGCTTCAACATAAGGCGAGCGGCGCTATATGGCAGATGGCACCGCCGCCTCGACGGTACCGGCGGGTAGATCGGTACGACAAGGACGGGCGTAATCTGATTGTCTGGGGGCTCTCAGAACGCGCCAATCTACAGGAGATCGCCTCCAAAATGAGCGGTCTTGGTCTGGTGGTCCCGGTAATGGAGTGGCAAGGCCAGCGAATGTCATTTTCTTCCAGATATTGAAAGCGAGGCTTGAAATTGAAATATATGAAGTTAAATTCACTGAGTGTTTTTCAAATATCTCTGTGTTTATTTTGTCATATAACTCTTTTGACCCCATAACATCACACTTCAAATATTCAAGACACTTATTTCTTAATTCTTCACTCATTGTTTCCCAAGTAGATGCCTTGTCGTGGTCAAAATCTCCTTTAAGAGTTTTACATTTCATATTTTCTAAGCTTTCTTTTAAAGTCCCCTGAGTATGCTTACACATATCCCACATTTTAATATTTTCAAATTGTAAAGAGATTATTGAGCCGTTATTAATCATATGTGATTTTGGTTTGATACCTCTTTTTATTAATTCCTGTTTAATAAAGTAGTGGTCAAAGTTCGCCCCGTTAAACCCATTCACATATAAAATTGGTGCTTCTTCATCTTTCTTCTTTTTCTTTTTTACTCCTGCTACTTTCTTGACTGGATTATGTGGTTGTTTGTTAGCCCATTCTAATGATAACTTTCTTCCTCTCTCTAGGAGTGTATCAAGAAATTTAGAAATACAATCAATACCAGAATAATATTTAAATCCTTCCGTCCCTTGAGTATATCCGACTATATAGCAGTCGTGAATATCAAAGCCGTCAGCAAGCGTGTTATTTCTAAAAGTTTCAAGATCGTAATGAAGAACTTCATCTTTATTATTATATTTTTCTTTATGAGACTTCGTTATTAAATGTCTCTTTCCATTCTTTAATATTTCTCCATTCGCATAATTTATCATTTTTGGTTTACAAGTGTGCTTTTTGATATAATTCCTTAAACATTTTTCACATTTCTTTTTACCTCTTTTAATTAATCCAAATAGTGGTTATTCTCTAAGTAAATCATAATATCCGCTTCTTCTCCTATTTCGTTTGTGCTTATCGTCTCCTTTGTTAGAGAATTTGTTATTTCGTATGTCTTCCCTTCTTTTATCAAAGTATTAAGGATTTTTACGGCGGTAGAGAATGGAATTGGGCAATCGTTAGAAAGATTGAGTTGTTCCCTAATATCATTGCATCTTTTTCTGTTAATGAGTGGCATATTAATAATGTCTTACAAAGGAAGAATAAACAATTATTACTTTTTAGCGGGAGATATTAATATACTTTCTTCCAATATTGTTTTTTTACATTTGTTTTTTCCTTCATAACAACCGCCTCCGTTTTCTTGAACTACTACTATCTTAGCATATTCAATAATCCTGTCATAACCTAGTCCGGATGCTTCAATATTGCTTATGTTAAACTCATTCAACATTTCAACAAAATCATCATAGTTTTTTATTTGAAAAGAATTAAATGTTTTCTTTTTATAATATCTATTTAATTCTTCGTGGTCTGTTATGTAGGTGATAGTAATATGAACATCTGCATTTCCTGTCATCCCATTTCTTTTAGCATCTAATAATATAGGAAGTAGAACTTCTCGCTCTAATGCGTCAGTATCATAAAAGTTTATGTCTAATCCTTGCTTCTCGTATGTAAGAGAGTTTAATCTATTGTCTCGCCTAGATTTTAACTCTACTACTTTAAATTCCCTTTTGTTTTCTCTTCTTGTAGTTTTCCTCAAATTCGCCCTTACCTTCGCTAGTTCTACATTTTCCTTCGTTGGTCTGGGCGGTAATGGTGGTGGCATATTTTACTTTTATATTAGCGAGGATATAAAAATAATGAAAATAAATTAAATTGTTTTACCAATATATATATATATAAATATAAATTGTCTTACCTTTAACATGAAATTCATTCATATGTTGGTTGATTATAAAAAAATCATTTTTTGTTTTCGTTTTGTTTTATACTCCTCTCGCCTTTATTTCTTCATATTCCTTCAGTTTTCTGTTTCGTTCTTTTAATTGCTCCTTCCTCTTTTGATTAATTTCATCCTTATTCTCTTGTAATATGCGAGAGCCTTTTCGGGGTTAGCCTTTCGTTTGTCCTCAGGTGTGAGATATTTCTTGTGTCTCCACATATCTATATTATAAGTAACATAATTTATTTCTTTAAATGATTTTACATTTTAAATTAAATTATTATTTAATACAATCATCACCCTTAATTTAAGTTGTGCGATTGCTTCTTCACAAATTTGTCATTTGTGAATATTCAACATTGTTGGAACCTCTAATGCTTTATTTTTCTGTTCATTCAAAAACTTAAAGGCTTTGCTATATCGTTGAAGCGTTTCTCTTCTTGTGTATTTCTTAATCCTTCTATCGTCTGCTAATGCTTCTGGAAAATGTAAGTTGTATAGTTCTTTCAATTCCTTGTCCGCTTGTATCATTATAGAAGACATATTATATAAGTAATAATATTTATTTCTTTCAATTGTTTTACGTTTTATTTGTATAATATCTTTCCATGTCGTCGTTTCTACGAATTATTCTAATAACTTTATGTCCTCCTATCATAACTTCTTCTTTCTCTGCGAAGTAGTCTCTATGAAAGTCTGATTTTTCGTGTTGATATTTTCCATATATACCTATTACCTTACCACATACACATGTATATTTCTGGTTTCTTCTTTCCTTTACATATTCCGCTCTCTTCTGTTTGCGATCAATCTATATCAAAGGAGAAATTTTTGATTATGTTTTTGACACAATCCAATTGCGGATTTTCAATCTGTTTAATTTTTTTTACAATATGTTTTCCTTAGTGCTAAATCTATAATCAATTTTAGATTATAGATAGATGGTGAATTTGGGGGTTTTCTCTGCTGGTATTGATTTTGTGCCAACTCAATAGGAAGACGAATTCGTTTTTAAAGGTGTCATTTTGAGGCACGAAAAATGACCTTAAAAAAACGATATTATACTACTAAAATCGGGGAATTTCTTTGCATTTTTTTCAGTCAAGATAGTATCAAAAAAGTTGGGAAACAAGCTTTCATTTGTTAAGTGATCGTGACATATATACAACAGTAAGGTTTTCAAAGATAACTTCCTGCCGACATATAAAATAAACACCGGATGATAACTAAGAAATATATTTAAATACCGAGTATGGGAAAAAGTCGAATTTGTTCGACTAGTCAAAGAGAAAAACTTTGAAACAGAGGAAAAATCTCCTAAACTACTGCCACCGTGACAGTATCTTTTTCCAAACCGACTTCAGATTCTGAAAGCTCATAATCGATATGGGTTCCGACAAAATTATGGTGAATTATAGACAACTTTGTCCATTAATTTTTTTCAATCAATATTAATAAAACACAAAATTTTGAATTTGAATTTTAGCATCGGATTTAAATTTAAAATTTTTCGATGTTTGAAAGAAGTGGGAACCCGATCGCATCGTGATCTTTCTAACAAAACAAGAATTATATATTAAAAAATATTAAAAACTCCGGCCTGAACCATTGCTCTTATTTTGCCTCCGTTTTATATATTAATACCAACGCTTAAAATGCCTAACTAAAAAAACATATGAGCACAATCAAACTCAGCTGGGGAACACGCGGAATGTGGACATCACCCCCCGAATTATCCTGTAAAACCTTAGTTATAGATTTCGTCTGGCCGGACACGTCTGAAATGCCAATTTGATCCTGATCTTTTGGTGGCTTTTTGTATTTGCGTCACTGAGCTAATATAACGAGACATCATTCTCTGTTTGAGGTGTTTGAGGACTGTGTTTGGTTATATTACAGACTTACTCTTCCATTGAGCTATCGTTGGGGATAGTACATTTGGAGTCCATAGCTAAAGGCTGATTTCTTCTCTGATCTGTCGTACAGACATCAGATAAGCACAAATTTATTTTTCGCTGATCTGTCGCACAGACATCAGACGACAACAAACATTCCTAATCATCCTCAAACAAAAAAAAACAACTTACAAACAAGCAATCAATTTGTCACAAGCTGGCATAACCTTTAGCCCTTGTGCACATTTGGCTTCTGTGTGCTCTTCTACAAGACACCAGACCACATCTACTCCACTCCCTCTTGCTGCTTGCATAAAGCCAAGTAGGACAAGTGCGAAACAAACATCAAACAAACACACAGACAGAGGAGAAACGAGCAAAGCACTCCCACTCTCTGTTCTGAACCATTTTCCTTGCATTTTCTCTGCAGAAACCAGAGGAAATTGCACATCTCTCACACAAGAGCAAAACAAGTATCGAAGCACTGTCCGACGACAGACTGACTTCTACAAAACAGCTCTTTTGACCAATCTATCGTTATGTCTGTGTAGGGCCTGACGCCCCATAACTATTTCAACAGAGAAAAGGAAGAAGGAGAAGAAGGTTGCATAGAGTGATAAGAATAACAGAAGAAAGAAGAAGAAGAAGAAGAAGAAGAAGAAGAAGAAGAAGAAAAAAAAAAAGCAGACGAGACTCTCATAACATAAGATAGAAGACGAGAATGAGCAGGCTGGTGTGACACCAACTGATTATGGTCCTAGTGAGGGAGGAGAGGAGCAGGAGCAGGAGACTCAGTACTCTGAAGAGAGGGGGGATAGAGATGAAGAGGAGAGAAAGGAGTATACAGCCGATGTAGGGTCGACAGGGGGGGGGGGGGGGGGGGGGGTTGATGCACAAGAAGCGAGTGCAGGTCAGACTGGATCTCCACTGACAGAGGCAGAGAAGGAGAGGAAATGGAGGATGTTAGCCAGAATGTCCCACATACATCCAGACAACAGTTGGCTACATATGATGAAGAGTCCTTCTTCCTTAACTACCCGACCTATTATAAAACACACATTTATATTCCTTGTGAGAAAAGGAATAGACCAGGACAAGGTCAAAGCAACCTCCTGATCGAAATTCCCGGCCTTGCGAAGCCTCTCTTCAACAAAGTGAGGATTGAGCAAGAAAGAGTGCCATTGCAGGGTATCAAATATGGCGACACTAGTACTCTTACACTGTGCGACATATACGACATATCTGCAACACTCTACGCTGCTGTGCTCGTTGCGGAATTTCATGAACGCACAAACATACAGTGGAAAAATAAACGCACAACTGCAGCATGGCTGTCTGTCTGTGGTGTCCCCACTGATATCAAGAATCTAGAAAGAAAGTTCGAAGGTAGAAACCAAAGTGGCATTGAGTTTGCCCTTGAGGCTTTTGTAACTGCCTTCACACGGGCTTACAACGAAATGTACAAAGCCCTGAAAGACAACACAAGGCAACATCCTATTTACGAGGAGGTTGACCAGTCTTGTCAGGTGCTTGAACGCCTCACACAACTCCATAAGTGCCTCTTTGAGGGGAAGGAGCAAAAACCAACATGGAAGCAATGGGCCCACACGAAGAATCACACTCTCATTAAAGGCCCTCTCACAGCGATCCCAGCCAATAACAGAGCTGATAAGTCTTCCATGAGAGAAAAGGCACACTTCCTCTCTAGTGCCACAGGGCTCGCACAGTTCGTGACTCATCTAGCACGACAGGTGAAAGAAGAAGAGATGAGACAGGAGAGAAGCAGCAGAAGGAGAAGATAGCTGTGGCAATGGAAGTAGCACGGGTGGCTCCACAGCCAACGGCTCCACCTATCACATCTAACCCAGCTCCCAATAAAGCAGGAGGATGACCCACAGGAGGAGGACCCCAAGGGGGAGGGACAGTAATTAACTTGACTGACTCCCAGAACAAAAAGCAGGCACTGCAGGCAGCCCTAGCTAAAATCAAAATTGGGGGAGGGGGCCTTAAGCTCTATGCTATCACTGCCAATGAGGCTGACACAGAGAAGACCCTCATGATTAAGTTCAATGAGATGGGCAGATGCTTCCAGCAAAACCAGTGTGAGGTAGAGCAGGAGTATGAAGTCCTAGAACATCTCTGTGATCGATCCCTCCTTGGAGCTGGTTTTGATCGTATAACTTACGAGAAGTACAGAGGAGAGGAGGAGCTAGCAAGGAAAGGTGGACATGCAGAGATGAGTTGTACTCTGGCCATTGCTGCCCTCATTCGATACTTTAAAGCAAGTGGATACCAACACGTGTGCACGGGCACATTTGATTGGGTTTGAAATTTTCGACTTAGTATCGGAGCAGTTGCAATCTGTCACTCAGCTTCCATCTGTCTTAACAAATGTGGGCACCCAGTACACTCTCTTTTATAACCACAAAGCCATACTCCTATATTTCCTCAGTGCTTTGCATGTCTACAACAAAAATAAGCTCACACTGCTCATGCAAGACTGCAAAACCTTCGACAAGGTAAAGCACTTGAACTTTTTGGAGATGAGCGTCTTTGAGGCCACGACTAAGGCCGTGAGCCCAAAAGTGTTGTGGACCGAAGTAATGACCGCTTGTCAGAGGCTCGACAGCCAGACAGCATCCTTGATCGGTTCTGCATCGGCTTCTGCTCAACCGCAAGCCGCACATACGCAACGATCTCTAGGAAAGCGGCCAAGAGAGAACAGTCGTGAAGCTAACACACCTTGCATTCGTTGGTGGGCACGGGCACAATGCTTCAAACACACAAATAAAAAATGCCCGTACAACCACGATGTCGAGGACACCCGCATCCGAAACACACTCCTCAAGAACGTACGGTCGGACGAAACCAACACCGTCGCCGTTCTGCGCCGACTGCGCAATGATCAGGGGTGGAAATTACAGGATGTCGCGAATCATGACCACAAACTAGCTGACGCGATCAATTCTCTTTTCGCTAGAGATGATAAGAAGACGGCAGCTATAGAGGCCGCAAGTAGAGGACGAGGTGGAACACGAAGAAGAGGAGGAGGGAGAGGAATCAATCGAGGAGGAGGAGCCCCTTTCGCACGAGGCACATAAACTCGCGGGGGGGGGGGGGAGAGGGGATTTGTGAGAAGAGGAGGAGGAAGAGGTGTATTTAAAGGTAGAGGAGGAGGAAGATGGGTTGGCCGAGGTGGATACGGCAGCACAGATCGCCCGTACCACAGAAATGGGGGCTGGGCAGACGGCTGGAGCTCAAGCTCGAGTTCCTCAGCACCACAGGCCTATTCGACATCAGGCGCAACCACTACCGACACTGATGCCGACTCAGGTAACAGATTTGAGGTAGTCCAATGACTAGAGAAGGAGGAAGAAAACAGAACAACAAACATTGCACAATACACCGTTGTGCAGGTACCAACCAAGGGTACCAGTGAGTCTAAGAGCCCACAGCAGGCCACAGACCAACTCAAAGGTAGTACAATACCAGTACACCCATCACGACAACAAACAGTGCATGCTGCTAATAGGCAGGCGAGTAAAGCGCTGGCAAAGAGAAAGCAGGCGGGCCCGTCGCAGCCACAGCCGAAGAAAGTAAAAATAGAACCGGCAATCAATCTTATCAACTTGCCGAGACAGACAATAGACAAGGAGGATGGAGGATATCAACCCCTCCTCACGGTCTCAAACAGAGAAAGCAAGGACAATCATCCTTCGCCTGTGAACAATACCCAAAAAGACATTACAAAAACGGCAGAAAGGGAGGAGGAGGCGAACCTTGAGAAAAGGATACAGATTTTAGAACACAAGCTCCTTGTATTGGACTTAAAAAGTCACCGGCCAGACGCGTTATGCTATACAAACCTTTTTTGTGAAACATTAAATACCTTTATAAACGTTGGTAATGATACTATGGCGAACATTAATATTATCGGCCGGAAATTTACTACGAAACACCATGCGTGGTTAGAAACTAATATGAAAAAATCATCGGGCACCTTGAAAGGAGTTAGTAGTCGGACGGATATAACGGGCATCATCACTTTAAATTTTAAATTAAAATCCGGACGAGTATATCGAGTGGACTTGTACGTTGTCCCCGAATACCACGGATCTATTCTTTTGTCGTACGACCAACTGGCGACAATGAACGTAGTGATTGATTGCGCCGCCAAAAGAGTTATATACGGCGTAGAGCCAGGAGAAGAATATACTGTCGACTCTCTCCATGCTATTGACTCATACGGGGCCCTACACCTAGGGGTAGCATCGGAAGGGAAACAGGTGGCCATTACACACGCATATGAGGCATATATGCCAACGGACGCGGTGTCTAAAGATGGTTCAACCCTGCCAGACAAGAAAGAGGCGGAGGTCTATACGGCTACAGTCCCTACACAATGGGATAAAAAGTCGATAGACGATCTCATTGAAAAGAGGAAGGAGGAGATTATATGCATGGGAAAAAGGTGCCCATCGCTGGCGAGATTTGGAGAAGGAGCAGGGGCCGATGTATATATTACCAACGGGTATTGCTTTCACGTAAAGGTGGAAGAGAAGGACAGACAGGAGTTTATACCGAGGAGAAGGGGACGACTCTGATATCCCGGCAGAAGATATTAAAAGCTTTATTACTGCATTATGTGGTGACGAGCCTACGTGGCCGCGCTCACTGACAGAAGTGAAAAAGTGCCTGCGCACTCTTTTTGAAAACAATAAACCATATACGGTTATACTCCCGTACAATGAGAAGGCGATATGGGCGCAGGAGATACGGGACCGATCATCCGATACCGGTGCCCTCACGGAAGCAACACTTAGTGGTGGCTTGTCGTCTCGGGACTCGTGAGCAGAGCAGTGCATACAAGCGGAAGCTCAGAGACCAGGACAAGTTGAAATTGATTCCTCAAGCATTCACATGCTTCGATGGTTTCTACACCCGGAAAGCTCCGTTGCAATATGCGAGATTAATAAATATGTTGGTAGGTCTGGCGGAGGACTACGAACCATACACTGCCACATATGAAAAAACGGGAATGGACGATGTATCAGAAGAAGAGTTGGGCTTGGAGGAGGACAGAGCACCCCTCAAGCATCACAAGAGAATGTCAGAGGAGGAGTTTAAGGCGGCAATAGACGAGAAATTGGCAGGAGGAGCAGGTACGGAGAAGGAGAAAGAGGTTTGGAAAGAGAGATTGAAGGCGAGCAAAATGATTTTTGACCCACCTCAAGCGGGAGGTGTCAAGCCGGAAGACTTCACCGCGGTTATTTATAAAATACCAGGTGCTGAGCCTTCCCCGGCGCCACGACGGGCAAATCTGAGTATACATGAAGCAAAGATCGCAGAAGAACAAGCACGACAGTTACTCGATGAGGATTTCATTGAGTGATCGACATCTCCAATAGTTTCCCAACCGAGACTGGTGCCTAAACCGGGAGGAGAATGGCGCTTAACGGTTAACTATGCCCGCGTCAATAAAATTT
The DNA here is from genome assembly GCA_019918135.1 of Paulinella micropora. Lineage (NCBI taxonomy): Eukaryota > Cercozoa > Imbricatea > Euglyphida > Paulinellidae > Paulinella > Paulinella micropora. The sequence continues at coordinate 9,756 of WBZZ01003751.1, read as the reverse complement.
TAGAGGAGGAAAGAAATCCATTACCTACTCTTGAAGAAGGAAGGCGAGTATTGCGGAACGCCAAGCTATACTCAGTCATTGATCTGAAGAACGGCTTCTGGCAAATTCCACTGGATGAAAAGTCCAGATGGCTGACTGCATTTGTAGTAGGAATGGGGATATATCAGTGGAAAGTGCTTCCGAAGGGACTCAAACAGGCCCCGGGACTCTTTCAGAAAGCGATGCCAAGCATGCTGAGTAGCAAATATGATGACCAGACAGAGGGAGGTTTCATGAGGAGAAGAGGACAGAAGGCGGGAGAGTACGCATTTTGTTACATCGACATTATCGTGTACTCCAATACGATGGAAAAGCACATCGACCATCTAACAGACATTTTCAGGCGTATCAAACTATTTGGCCTGACATGTAATTTGAAGAAATGTCAACTCGCAAAGACAAGTGTGACATATTTGGGGTACAACAGAGTCTCGATATCCAAAGAGAAGAGGGAGGAGATCATGAGCGGGCAGAGGCCGAAGAATCGCACAGAGCTGCACTCATTGCTTGCGATGGCACAATATTACAGCCAGTTCATACCCAATTGGGGTGCAACTCGGGCTAAGTTGGAGAGGATGATCGACTTCGGTGATTTTGAGAAGTGGGATGATGAAGCCTTAGAAGCGTACAACACGCTCAAAGATCTCATCTTTAAAGATCCGAAGGATGGCGGACTCGTGCTGATGATGCCCGACTTTTCGAAGCAATTCGTAGTCGACACAGACGCATCGTCTTTTTCAAATTCGTGCTCAACCTCAAACTGTGTAATCCCCCTCTGTGCGAAAAGAAGTCAACCTAGACAAAATACCACCACGCCACCCTTCAGTTGCAATACCGACTCACAGCACTAACCCATCTTCGCTTAAGTGGCATCCCACCTGGTACGGCCACGACTTTTTCAAAACTCGTGCTCAACCTCAAACTGTGTAATCCGCCTCTGAGAGAAGATGGGTCAACCTAGATAACAGACCACCACGCCACCCTTCAGTTGCAATAACGACTCCCAGCACTAACCCACCAAGACACACAAACGCAGTAAGGGAACATAGCATCCACAACCAGCACTAAGCCCTGACAGCCACTGATGCCCGGAACCCACGAACAGAAACCGTCATGATGCCCGGACGCCTAGGGCACGGAGTCGTGGGAGGGGAAGGCTATCCTCAGAAAGGGACCCGGAAACCTTTCACAGGAGTAAGCTTTCCCCAATGACCCTCGGTTCCTCCCACAGGCCTAAGCAATGACTATAACAAACAGGACCGAAACACAAGGGACCATCTCAACATCAGGGACAACACACAAAGACACCTCTGTTGTCTCCTTCGGCAGGTTTTACGACCGTTTAGTTACCTTTGCTCTGCCTTGCCTCTATGGTTGTCCCTTTTTACCTGTCCCCTCAACGTATCGAGCTTATCACTGCTCCGAAACATATGGTCCTGCTTTTGCTGTCTCGGACCTCTCCTATGCCTGCCTCAGTCTATGATGACATACTGCCTACTCGTCTTTTGCCTCTCTTTGGCCTTCCTCTCATTTAATAGCATCGGATTCCCATACTATCTCTCTCTTCGTATTACTTTATACCCCTCGTTGTCGTATCTACCTCTCTCTCTCTCTCTCTCTCTCATTCTCTCTCATTGAACATACATCCCTCTTGCATCCTTTCTCTCTCTCTCTCTCTCTCTCTCTCTCTCTCTCTCTCTCTCTCTCTTGCTCTCTGTTTCCCATTCTCCTTGTCTCTCTCTCTTTCTCTCTCTCTCTCTCTCTCTCTCTCTTTCTCTCTCTTTCTCTCTCTCTCTCTCTCTCTCATTCTCTCTGTCTATCAGCTATCTCACCGCTGTTCTCTCATCTCTCTCTCTCTCTCTCTCTCTCTCTCTCTCTCTCTTTTGATTCCCCTTGTACCTCAGTCCTTTCTTTGTGGTCCCCCTTTTCTTACTTGTATTCTCGTGCCTGCCCCTTCTTTACATCTCCCTTTCGTCCCTGTCTCCTTGGTTGCTCCTGGCATCTTCCCCTTGTCGGATATGTATCCATCTATGTACCTCTCCATCCAGTTATCTGCCTATCTATCGATCCGTCTATATCTCTTATCTACCTGTCTATCTAACTATTGGTCTATCTACCTATCTATTTCCCTATCTATCTATACACCTATCTATCTATCTGCCCCCTACATCTCTATCTATCTGTCTATCTAACTATTTGTTTATCTATCTATCACACGGAAACGAGAACGGACCCAGCGCGGACCACAATGGTTCAACAACAAAAAAAAATAAAAAAATAAAAAAGGCCCAGATGGCTTGTCTAACCACTAGGCGCAATCCAGATCTCCGTCCCCACAAGGGTAGGTTTGGATGCGTGCCAAGCGGGAACGGGACAGACCCAGGCCCTCATCTTTCTCATCCGAAACAAGGAAGCCCGGAACGCCTGCCCAACCGCGTGGTACGACCAGGATCTCCCTGCTCACAGGGTAAGTTCGGACACGGGCCACAGGGAATTGGACGAGGTCCCGGGACTAGACCCTTCCAAGAAATGCCAACAGCCAAAGGAAGGAGGCAGAGACCATCAATACATCACCTGAAAGGAAGACGACACCTACCGACTAACGCATTGATGGCGACCATACCCCATAGCCTCAACCCCCAACCAAACACCCAGTATATCAAACTGCCCCGCTCTCACCCCCAACAAACGCAACGCGAGTACCAAGGCACCACACACCTAACAGAAGTATGCACACACCCAAAGACAAGCACCGTTCGGGGACTTGCAAACCAGCATCCAGAAAAGACCAGGATAGTGCAATATCTACCCCGTCTGTCACCATTCCTCCCCAAACAGAAGCGGTCATAATAGTATCGTCCGCAGGTGCAACATAGAGGGCCTCCAGCGAGGTTTTCCCACTTGGAAAAACCCACTCTGAGCAAGGCCCCAGATACATCGGCATCTCGGACGAGCAAACTGGCCCCATCTGTCGACATAACATCCCAGTGTGGAACAGGGCCACAATGGCACTGATCGTAGGTGCAGCAAGGGGAAGGCTCCAGAGAGGGTCATCCAATAGGAAAGACCCACACTGTGAAGGCCTCCTACACCCACCTGCATCTCGAACAGGAACAGATTGGCCCCCGATACACTGGAATACTATGAAATCCCATGAGGAGCACTACTCCAGAAGAGGCCATAACGGTACTGTCCGTAGGTGCAACATGGAAGGCCTCCAGAGAGGGTTCCCCACTCGGTGGAACCCACACCGAAGAGGGCCACAGTACATCTGCATCTCAGACAGAAACGAGCTGGCCTCATCTGTTAACATGACATCCCAATGTGGAAGAAGGTCGCAATGGTACTGATCGCGATCGTAGGTGCAGAGACCAGAGGGCTCCAGCGAGGGTCATCCAATTGGAAATGACCCATGCTGCGAAGGCCCCTGCACACACCCGCATCTCGAACAGGACCAGAATCTGATTGGCCCCCTACACACTGGCAAAGCATGACATTCCCCAAGGTGCAAGAGCCTGAAAGATCCACCGGGCATAAACACCCCCTGCCCCCCCAGAGGGGAGGGCCCACCCAGAAAAGGATCCCAAGGACAGCACCACCAGAGGAACGAACACCTCAGGCCAACGCGCGGACACGGTAGAATACAATAGGGAAGGAGAGAGGAAAACAAAATCCAACAACCCGCCTACTACACCATACCTATATAGTTCCCTTCACCCCTACAGGCACCGAGCCCGAAGAACCCGTCACCGAACGACCCGGTACCGTGCCGACAGCGGACCCAACGCGACCCAGCGCACGCCGCCGGATCACTAGCCAACAACCCAACCACCAACCCTCTCTCCCTCAGCACCAACCACTGGCCAGTCCACCCCCTCTACCCCTCTCGCTCACGCCTCGCAACACTGTTCCTAGGCAGGACCTCATCCCCTTCAGAATCGGAGCACCACTCCGGCCTGGAGTCGATAGTGGACCTGATACACCTAGCAACGTTGATCTTGGACAGGACTTCGCCCTCGTCAACTCGGAACCCCACTCCGGTTGGGAGTAGGCTGGGGACCTGTACAGATCAACCAGTTACCTTAGGATGAGCGAACGGAACACGACAAGGGAAACCCCTGCACCCCCAACACCTATCCTGGCCACGCCGCCAACGACACCAAACCTGCTTCCTGGCCGCTGGAAAACACTGCCCAAGTGGGGCAAAACATGCTTCGCCAACAGCGTCATTCAGTATGTTACCCCGTTAATCTCCTGGATGCAAACAACGATCCCCACAGGCACATGGCAGGATCTCCCAATTGCACAACTCATCCAGACGATGCAACGCGCCCCGGATCTCACAACCCACCAAGACCCGGACACGATCCGCAAATTGGCCACAGTACTAGCCACAATAAGCGAATCGATGCCCACCATGATGACAGGCCAGATATACCAACAATGCCGGAGCCTCCAACTCGACCTGCCTCCACTCGCGAAAGGCACCCCACAAACCCAACCAGGGTGTGCCCACGAATTCCTCACACACATCTTATCCCAATTAATGGAAGGTCTGCCCACAAATGCTACCCCATCCAGACTAACGGGACTACCAACACCGGGGGACCACGGAACGACTCAGCGAACGAGACCCCCAGGAACGAACCGCACCACACATCCTCATGCGAACCTTAACGGAAATTAACCGTCATAAATGCCACTACCATTCCACCAGACATACCCCACACAGCTTCCCTACCCTACGCTGCAAACTGCCAGCACCACTGAAGTCCGCAGCGGCCAAGGTAGCCCCGGTACGCATTGAAACGTGCATTCGCCAAGAACTCGCGATCAACATGCCCCAGGACAGCGACCGATACGCATGCCACTGCCCACGCAACTCACGCCAAGCAGTAACTCAGTCCTCACGGGAATGGCTTGACAGCGTCCCCCTTGACTTTCTCAACGTCGAAGTTAATCGCATATCCTACGATGGTACAAGACGTGACAAATCGACTGAGGGACAATCAGTCAACAACAACCTCCTCCTGGTGGACTTGGATCGCTTGGACCTATCCGCATACTTGTCACCCGTCTTCACAAAGAACCGGGAGGCCATGTACGAACCAATATCCCTCCTCCTACACCTGGGAGAGACAGTAAACAAAGGGCATTGGATAACCGCGATCAAAGTCCTTTCATGGCGATGTAGTCATTTAACCATGCATCCACATTCTGTCCGGGTTTGGAGTACATGTTCTCGAAAATTTGTGCTTTGATATTTTTGCTGACCCCGGAGATTGAACCGAACTTTGCCCTAACTGCCTTTATTAGTTCTATCGGTCCTTTCACTGTTTTAGTGCGCAGGTATCGAACAACAACAGGGTGAGAAAAGGCAACAGACAGAATGAGTTGTAAAGTTTGCATGCGTTCATAATGCTTTTTCTCCTTCTGTATGCCTCTTGCTCTCAATGTGTGAGCTCGTTTGGACTGTTTTCTTTTCTCTCGCTTCAGTCTCTTAGCTCTCTTATCTGTTCACTGCTTCTTCTGTTCTTCTGACATCCTTGCCCAATCTTTCTGTTCAAGTTGTCTTCTGCGGTTGTCTTGCTGTCATCTTTCTTCGTTTTGGGTCTCTGTCTACCGCTGTCCGACTGGCGTCCTTCATCGTCTGGGTCGGAGTCAGGGGTGTCCTCTGACTCTGGCTCTTCTGGGGCAACTCCCTTTCTTCTACTTCCATTGCTTTCGCAGGATCGTAGGGATATTTAACCTTAGCTTTAGCTGGGTCTTGGAACGCCAGCGCTATGCACTCCCCATGCCAGGCACTGATGCCCTTGGCATAGTTCTCTATCTTGTAAAGGAAGTCGAAATAATTCCGAGTGGTAACATCAAAATGCGGGATGTGCTCTTGCTTTAAACACATAGTCTTCTCGGTTCCAAGCGGCTCATGACCTTTGAGAGACACGCCATCGGGAACCTTTACCGATCCCTTTCAGGATCACTCCGGGCTACTCTAGCAAGACTGTCTCGCAGTAAGGAAACGCACTTTAAGAACTTGTATAAATAAGAGAACTGAACTAACCGCGGGAGAATCTGCCACGTCACACACGTCACAAAACTGACTAACTTAGATGACCAAGTTACGTAGTTATAATTATGACTCGGGTAAATGATGTTCAGTAAGTCCTTACAGTTAACATTGGCATTATTGACTGCCCCGGGCAGTCCAATTGACAAATCAACTATCCACGTAACGGTGATTAAAATTGAAATAGCTATGACCAACGGAGTGTACACTGCTCTTTAAAGAGTTCGTTATACTGAGTCTATCCACTTGAAGAGTTGTATACAAACTCACAAGTCACGAGTCTCTTGAATTTCTGTCAATATAAATAACCAGGTAGTGTTGGCCAGGTCGATGGCCCCTGACACGAAGTCAAGCTGTTGTCCTCGTAGATAACAGGTGGTGTATTTATAAAAGAGACTTGAAAAAGGAATACATACAGGTATTGAACGACGGAGGGGAGCCCCGAAAGGGGAAGCATTGTAATAATTATCATTATTACTACAAATTAATATTAATATTATACAGGTATTACATACACGATTCCAATGTCTTTGTTCCGTGCAACCAACTTTCAAATTGAAAGCGTCACATTAAATTTAATATTAATAAACATCATGTGATCGGCACTGATCGTGCAGTTAGTAAAAAAAAAAAGAACTTTAAGGGAAGACATTGACCGAAGCAGCCTCGGCCCTTGAAGCGTGCATAACGGTGGAAATTGAGGTCACTGGTGGCTATGATTCGCTGACCATCGGGCGCAGGTGTCGTGGGTGAGGCGTGAGGCTTTACAATATTATCAGGCCACGGTGGCAAGTTGAAATATTATTCCCTGGCATGATGTTGATAGATGAATTTGTCAGCGTGCCGAAGCTCCCCCATCGATATTCTAAAATTAATCTTCTATAATTTTGTATGATACAATTCAAACTTCGTAGCGTGTATGTATATATGTATGCATGTATGTATCTCGATACTCTAACTACTACACATTTTGAATATATTATTAGTAAGGTCCGGCAAGTGCGTGCTTGCGATCTGAGTCAGTCATCAGGACCATGACTTTGCGATCGGCAGTCATTGTGCCTCAATAGTTACACAATCATCGCAGCACAACCCCCCCCCCCCCCCCCTCCCCCAGCAAGCTCTGCACTACTGCCGCCCGTGGCTGCTT
>WBZZ01003750.1:202500-210930 GCA_019918135.1 Paulinella micropora | reverse complement strand
CTTTCTTTCTTTCTTTCTTTCTTTCTTTCTTTTCTTTCTTTCTTTCTTTCTTTCTTTCTTTCTTTCTTTCTTTCTTTCTTTCTCTTTCTTTCTTACTTTTCTTTCTTTCTTTCTTTCTTTCTTTCTTTCTTTCTTTCTTTCTTTCTTTCTTTCTTTCTTTCTTTCTTTCTTTCTTGTATGTCATGTATGTCATGTATGTATGCATGTATGCATGTATGTATGTATGTAAGTATGCATGTATCGTAAAGTTGTTGTTGATATTTATGTTATTCTTCTTCAAACTTGTTTTTGATGTTCTTCTTCTTCAAACTTGTTCTTGATGTTTTTTGGTAGTTTTCAAGTCACCCCCCCCCCCCCCCCCCCCCCCCCCCTGAGCTCATCCCACTAAACGATTTTAATAATTGAAGAACGCTTTTTTTCCTTGACGTGACTGAACATGCAGCATGTACGTAGTTTTTCACACTGAAGGTCCTCGATATGACGCTAAACTGCATCGATTTAACTTCACCTTTTACGCTTCACCTCTTAATTGACTCTTCCATTTTATCTCCGAGTTCGTCTTTACCACTCAGCTCTATGAGTGGCAAGCATTTTCTAGCTAGTATTCAAAGCAGTGCGGAAGTTGCGTAAACTGTGACTGCATCAAGTTTTTTTTTTCCCCACACACCATTTTTCTCTTTTTGTATCTCTCAGCTTGTTGTTCTACGAGGCTTTTAATCTGAGGAAGTCATAGTTAGCAATGTGATGGGATTAATACAACAGGTATTTACGTTATTATTATAGTTTAGTGTTCACTGAGAGAGCACAGCTACACAGACCTCCTGAAATGCACACAAGGTCACTGCCTTCTCGAGTTTCATGCTTCAAAAAATGTCTGACTTTATATTTTTAGACACACAAAAAAAATAAGCCACAAAAAGTCAGGAATGTTCAACTAGTGAACATAGGAGTTAAATTAACTACTTTCCAGCAACACTGATTTAATGAATAATACAACTCCTACGATGATTTTTTCATTTTTGCTTTGATTCATTACGACCGGTTTTCACTTTGAAATTTACTCAGCATATGGAAATGCTATTTTAATGAAAAGTATATACATATGTTCCTTGAAACTCAGTGAACTGAATTCTTAAGTTCTTTATTCATTATGTGTTCCTTACACACTGCCATCAGAAACTAGTTATCATGATGTGTATAGGATCCTCTGACACCATTTTTCCAGTGTTATTTCCCCAGCTCAACCGGGCCAAAAACTTGAAACCAGTAGAATTTCCTAGGCAATCGTGAAACTTCAAGCTCAAAATTGGGACCGGCTTGAGCATGAAATTTTTGAGGTCAGTTCAAGTGATGTTTGAGGTAAGTTTTGAACGTCTTGCACTAAATTTCATATAAAATCCTTTTGCCACATTGAAGTTCAATATTAAAATATTATATTAATAAAATCAGTATTATATTAATATTTCACACAAAAATAGAAAGCAAAACTTTAGATGATTTGCATCAGTTTTGATAAGCTGGCACTGAGCTAACTGAGGTGACTACATAGTAGTATGAATATATTCCGGTCTAAAAAGCCTCAGTAGTACTGTAACGGCCCCTACTAGTATTCATAATGACTGTATTATTAATATCGTCACAGTTACCCGGTTAAGAGGGTTATTAATATTAACAGCCGGAGGCTCTTATTGTGTCTGTATTGACACAGGGGTATAATTTAGTACAATGTAGCACATATTCATCTATCTGCGCCTACAACAGTGAGCTGTAGCCCGGCCGGGGCGGCTCGTGAGGCGGATGATCATGTGAAGTTGTTTTCAACTTTTATATATAATAATTATTCAAGCCCGCTAATATTAATATCATCTCAGTAGTAATATTAATACAAGCTGAGCTGAGACTTCATAATAATATACATATATATAGTGTGACGGGGCTTGCCACTGTATTTATATTAATAGTATGCGGGGCTTGCCACTGTATTTATATTAATAGTATGCGGATATATCATATTTACATACCGACCACAACCCACGATACTGAGACAGACTCGGAAGCCAGCGATCACGTAGGCCGTCACAGCCTGAGTGCCATTTGAAATAACGAAACAGTTTGCGATGTCTGAGTTGCAGTCCAGACCGTACTGTCAATATCAAGTTAATAGCCTGAGTTTCCCACACAGAGTAAGGTTTTGGTTTTGATGATTTGCGCTATACCTCGTCCAAGAGGAGGATCATAAGTTAAATTCCGCTGATGCTATGTGCCAGCGACTAGATTGCGTCAGAGACCTGCTGCTTTACGTGATCTCTGCACGACTCGAGACAGGCTCTTGCGGCTACATACGCACGAGGTGACAGTCAGGCTTGTGACGCAAATTACAAAAAACGCGAACTATTAAAAGCAAACCGTGGGCCCTTAAAGTGACATCAAGTTGATGACACCAGTGCCACTACAGACCAGTAATTCACTCCTAGTGTCACTTAGCTGTACTCTCAGTGAACACTAAACTATAACAACGTAAATACCGGTTGTATTTATCCCATCACATTGCTACTATCAACTGACTTCCTCAGATTAAAAGTAGAACAACAAGCTGAGAGATACAAAAAGAGAAACATGAAGTGTGTGGGGAAAAAAAAAAACTTGATGCAGTCACAGTTTACGCAACTTCCACACTGCTTTGAATACTAGAAAATGCTTGCCACTCATAGAGCTGAGTGGGAAAGACGAACTCGGAGATAAAATGGAAGAGTCAATTAAGAGGTGAAGCGTAAAAAGTGAAGTTAAAGCGATGCAGTTTAGCGTCATATCGAGGACCTTCAGTGGGAAAAACTACGTACATGCTTCATTTTCAGTCACTTCAAGGAAAAAAAAGCGTTCTTCAATTATTAAAAGTCGTTCAGTGTGGGGGTGAGGGGGGGGGGGGGGGGCGGGACTTGACAAACTACCAAAAACATCACGAACAAATTGAAGAAGAAGAATAACATAAATATCAACAACTTTACGCTACATGCATGCATACATACATAACTTACATACATACATACATAGTATTACATACACACATACATGCATGCATACATACACACATACATACTTGCATACACACATACATACATACATACATACATACATACATACATTACATACATACATATATGCATACAGACAGACATACATGCATACATACATACATAGTATTACATACACATACATACATGCATACATACATACATGCATACATACATATAACATTCAATAGGCCTCCTCTCCTATATATATGTACACATATGTATGCATGTCCTCACTGACTCTTCTATATATGTATGTATGTCCTCTCATTGTCTCCTATATGTATGTATGTATGTCTATATGTATGTATGTATGATGTATGTATGTCCGTCTCCTTCGCTCCTTCACCATCGCTCCGTTTTGTATGTATGTGTATGTATGTATGCATGTATGTATGCATGCATGTATGTATGTATGTTGCATGTATTTATGTGTATATGTATGTGTATGTATATGTATGTATGTGTATATGTATGTATGTACATATGTACATTGTATGTATGTATGTATGTACATATGTATGTATGTATGTATGTATGTACGTATGTATGTATGTACATACATATGTATGTATGTATGCACATATGTATGTATATATGTATGTATGTATGTATGTATAAGGAAGGAAGGGAGTGGAGGGAGGGATGGAGGGAGGGGGGAGGGAGGAGATGGGGAGGGAGGGAGGAAGGAAGGAAGGAAGGAAGGAAAGAAGGGAGGGAGGGAGGGAGGGAGAAAGGAAGGGAGAAAGGAAGGAAGAAAGGAAGAAAGGAAGAAAGGAAGGAAGAAAGAAACAAAATAAAGAAAGAAAGAAAGAAAGAAGGAAGGAAGGAAGGAAAAAAAGTAAGGAAGGAAGGAAGGAAAGAAAGAAGGAAAGAAGGAAGGATAGGAGGAGCAAGAGGACCAGCAGGGAGACGGTTCTAATGATTCATAGGAAATGTCTCCATCAAGGACCTTCCGTCTCTCTCGTTGCCCTGGTTTGAAGTCTTGGAAACAAATTTTGTCCGCAAAACCGCACAAAATTTTTATTTTAGGCTTGTGGTGTCCGTAACAAACCAGGACAGAGGTACAAACCAGGTCAAAAACTTCAAACCAGGTCCAAAACCAGGCTAGACAGAGCGAAGGCGACGGAGAGATGGAGACGGAGCGAAGGCGACGGGGCGAGCGACGGATCCAAGGAGACGCAGATGGAAGGTCCTTCGTTGCCTCCCTATCTTGATGGAGACATTTCTTATGAATTATTAGAACCGTCTCCTCCCTCTCCTCTCCTCTTGCTCCTCCTATCCTCCTTCCTTCTTTCCTTCTTTCTCTCCTTCCTTCCTTCCCTTCCTTCCTTCCTTCCTTCTTTCTTTCTTTCTTTCTTTCTTTCTTTCTTTCTTTCTTTCTTTCTTTCTTTCTTTCTTTCTTTCTTTCTTTCTTTCTTTCTTTCTTTCTTTCTTTCTTTCTTTCTTTCTTTCTTTCTTTCTTTCTTTCTTTCTTTCTTTCTTTTTCTTTCTTTCTTTTTCTTTCTTTCTTTTTCTTTCTTTTTCTTTCTTTTTCTTTCTTTTTCTTTCTTTCTTTCTTTCTTTCTTTCTTTCTTTCTTTCTTTCTTTCTTTCTTTCTTTCTTTCTTTCTTTCTTTCTTTCTTTCTTTCTTTCTTTCTTTCTTTCTTTCTTTCCTTTCTTTCCTTTTCTTTCCTTTTCTTTCCTTTTCTTTCCTTTTCTTTCCTTTTCTTTCCTTTTCTTTCCTTTCCTTTCCTTTCCTTTCCTTTCCTTTCCTTTCCTTTCTTTTCCTTTCTTTTCCTTTCTTTTCCTCGGTCGGTCTTTCGGTCTGTCTGTCTGTCTGTCCCGTCCCATCGCATCCCATCATCCCATCCCATCCTATCTCATCCCATCCCATCCCATCGCATCCCATCCCCTCTTTTCCTTTCTTTTCCTTTCTTTTCCTTTCTTTTCCTTTCTTTTCCTTTCTTTTCCTTCTTTCTTTCCTTCTTTCTTTCCTTCTTTCTTTCTTTCTTTCTTTCTTTCTTTCTTTCTTTCTTTCTTTCTTTCTTTCTTTCTTTCTTTCTTTCTTTCTTTCTTTCTTTCTTTCTTTCTTTCTTTCTTTCTTTCCTTCTTTCTTTCTTTCTTTCTTTCTTTCTTTCTTTCTTTCTTTCTTTCTTTCTTTCTTTCTTTCTTTCTTTCTTTCTTCTTTCTTTCTTTCTTTCTTTCTTTCTTTCTTTCTTTCTTTCTTCTTTCTTTCTTTCTTTCTTCCTTTCTTCCTTTCTTCCTTTCTTCCTTTCTTCCTGTCTTCCTGTCTTCCTGTCTTCCTGTCTTCCTGTCTTCCTGTCTTCCTGTCTTCCTGTCTTCCTGTCTTCCTTTCTTCCTTTCTTCCTTTCTTTCTTTCTTTCTTTCTTTCTTTCTTTCTTTCTTTCTTTCTTTCTTTCTTTCTTCTTTCTTTCTTTCTTTCTTTCTTTCTTTCTTTCTTTCTTTCTTTCTTTCTTTCTTTCTTTCTTTCTTTCTTTCTTTCTTTCTTTCTTTCTTTCTTTCTTTCTTTCTTTCTTTCTTCTTTCTTTCTTTCTTTCTTTCTTTCTTTCTTTCTTTCTTTCTTTCTTCTTTCTTTCTTTCTTTCTTTCTTCTTTCTTTCTTTCATCTTTCTTCTTTCTTCCTTTCTTCCTTTCTTCCTTTCTTCCTTTCTTCCTTTCTTCCTTTCTTCCTTTCTTCCTTTCTTCCTTTCTTCCTTTCTTCCTTTCTTCCTTTCTTCCTTTCTTCCTTTCTTCCTTTCTTCCTTTCTTCCTTTCTTCCTTTCTTCCTTTCTTCCTTTCTTCCTTTCTTCCTTTCTTCCTTTCTTCCTTTCTTCCTTTCTTCCTTTCTTCCTTTCTTCCTTTCTTCCTTTCTTCCTTTCTTCCTTTCTTCCTTTCTTCCTTTCTTCCTTTCTTCCTTTCTTCCTTTCTTCCTTTCTTCCTTTCTTCCTTTCTTCCTTTCTTCCTTTCTTCCTTTCTTCCTTTCTTCCTTCCTTCCTTCCTCGCTTCCTTCTTCTTCAATTGTTCTTGATGTTTTTGGTAGTTTTTCAAGTCCCGCCCCCCCCCCCCCCCCCCCCCCCCACACACACACACGCACACTAAACGACTTTTAATAATTGAAGAACGCTTTTTTTTCCTTGAAGTGACTGAAAATGAAGCATGAACGAAGTTTTTCCCACTGAAGGTCCTCGATATGACGCTAAACTACATCGCTTTAACTTCACCTTTTGCGCTTCACCTCTTCATTGACTCTTCCATTTTATCTTCGAGTTCGTCTTTTCCACTCAGCTCTATGAGTGGCAAGCATTTTCTAGTATTCAAAGCAGTGCGGAAGTTGCGTAAACTGTGACTGCTTCAAGTTTCTTTCTTTCTTTTTTTTTTTTTTTTTTTTTTTTTTTTTTTTTTTTTTTTTCTCCACACACTTCATTTTTCTCTTTTTGTATTGCTGTTGACATTCAAGACAACAAAAAAAATTGATTTTTCTGTTTTGGTTGGAATTTCAGTTTTGGTTGGAATTTTGATTTTGGGTGAAAATTTGAATTTTTCAAATTAACGGCTATATTCGTCCGCAAAATATCGTCAATTTTCGCGAAATGTTACCGTTAAATTTGAAAATTTGAATTTTTGTCACAAATGAAAAACTGTCACAAAAATGAAAATCTGACACAAAAATGAAAAACTAATTTTTGTTGTTGTCTTGAATGTCAACAGCAATATCTCTCAGCTTGTTTTTTTAAATCTGAGGAAGCCAGTTGATAGTAGCAATGTGATGGGATTAATACAACCGGTATTTACGTTATTATAGTTTAGTGTTCACTGAGAGCAGCTAAGTGACACTAGGCGTGAATTACTGGTCTGTAGTGGCGTTGGTGTCATCAACTTCGTGTGATTCCACTTTCAGGGTTTGGTTTTAATAGTTCGCGTTTTTTGTAATTTGCGGCACAAGCCTGACTGTCACCTCGTGCATATGTAGCCGCAAGAGCCTGACTCGAGTCGTGCAGAGATCACGTAAAGCAGCAGGTCTCTGACGCAATCTAGTCGCTGGCACCTAGCATCAGCGGAATTTAATCCTCCTCTTGGCTTGCGCGGACGAAGTGCAGCGCAAATTACTAAAACCAAAACCTTACCCTGTGTGGGCAACTCAGGCTTTTAACTTGATATTGACCGTCCGGTCTGGACTGCAAAGACATCGCAAACTGTTTCGTTATTTCAAGTGGCACTGTGACGCCCTACGCCGGTGACTGGCTCAGCTTCCGAGTCTGGCTCTGTAGCGTGGGTTGTCGTTATATATCCGCATAGTATTAATATAAATACAGTGGCAAGCCCCGTCACACAAAAATCATTATTATGGAGTCTTTTATTAATATTAGACTACTGATATTAATATTAGTTGAATACTGACTTAAAAAAACAACTTCAAGGCAATCATCCGGGCCGCCTCAGAATCACGAGCAGCCCGGGCCACAGCGCACTGTGAGCTTGAATGCCTCCGTGACTCGTGACAGGATGATAAATAACCAATGTGACTAGCATGATTCTTGAAAGAAAAATGTGAAGCTGGTAAACTTCACAAATCAGCAGAGTCAGGTGACGTCCGAGCCGCAGCAAATCAGATACCCCGGCCACTCAAGTTCAGCCTCAGTGTATAGACCGGTCCATCAAGTTTTATAATCTGTTCTGTATTAATAACGAACCGGCCGGGCCGGGTTACTCTCCTGTGAAAAAGTATTGGCTGACGGCATACGATTGCCAGTCACACTTCCGAGTCTATGAAGGTGGATGACAACCCAAACCGCTTCTCGGAAGCGAGCATAACAAAATTCTCACAAAAGGCATACGATTGTCTTTAAGCAAGAAAGGGAGCGAGGGTCGAACGATCGGTCGGCCCTTTGATCTTTCATATGTTCTGTAAGCATTTTTTGGTCAGTTCAAGTATTAAATAATAAGTGTTATTAGTACTAGATAGAGAGGGGGGGGGGGGGGGGGGACACAGACAGATAGACATAGAGAGAGAGAGAGAGAATAAAAAAGAGATAAATTTTTGACTGCAGTTCAAACTGGCAAACATCTGATTTTATGATACTATAATAATGACAAGGCAAATAAGGAGCACAAGCAATGAGAAGGCGACAGGAAGCGAAAGTCTACAGTGGCGAAAAAAACTGTAACATTTCGCAAAAAAAAAAAAAAAAAAAAAAAAAAAAAAAAAAAAAAAAAAAAAAAAAAAAAACCAATTTGAAATTTCTGGCCACTAATCTGAAATCTGGCCACTAATCTGAAATCTGGCTCTGAATTCAAATTCGATAGTTGAGTTTGACACTTGAATGTACCCATGTAATAATAATCAAAGATTTCACCGCCTGAAGTTGCTCACCGTGACT
>WBZZ01003750.1:195000-197500 GCA_019918135.1 Paulinella micropora | reverse complement strand
ACCGTCCTTCTTGGAAACCAAAAGATCTGTGCTAGCTAAGCGTAATGGTGCAGCCCCTGGCAGAGATGGTATTAGCTACCTTGTTTACAAGAGACTTCCCACCGCTTTATTTTTCTTACACAAACTCATTGTCAAGTGTTGGACAACTGATGTTGCTAACAGCTGGGCCCACGCTGCTATCTCCCTCCTTCATAAAGACGGCGATCCACTTCAGGCCTCAAACTATCGTCCGATTGCTCTGACAAACTGCTCGGGTAAGGTATTTTTCTCTCTGTGGTCAAAACGACTGGAGAGTTTTTTACTGGATAACAAATACTTTGACAGAGAGAAACAAAAAGGTTTCCTCAGTAACGTTGCAGGATGCCCCGAACACATTGCTGCAACAAAGGCTACCATCAGAAATGCAAAAGATCACTATCGCCAACTGGTCATAGCATGGATTGACCTAAAAAACGCTTTTGGAAGCGTAAATCACAACTTGATCCAGTTTGCTCTCTGGTGGTACCACGTGCCCCCTATGTTTGCATGCATAATCTTCTTATATTACGAACTCTTGGTAGCCACAATCGAAGGGAAAGAATGGTCGTCAGAATCCTTTGTTTTTGC
The DNA here is from genome assembly GCA_019918135.1 of Paulinella micropora. Classification (NCBI taxonomy): domain Eukaryota; phylum Cercozoa; class Imbricatea; order Euglyphida; family Paulinellidae; genus Paulinella; species Paulinella micropora. The sequence continues at coordinate 196,894 of WBZZ01003750.1, read as the reverse complement.
TGTGGGCGTCTTTCAAGGATGCTGCATCTCTCCTCTCCTTTTCAATATAGTTTTCAATTTACTACTTGACCTCCTATCATCCTTGACCAAAAACAACGGATACCACTTCAAACACAAAAACTCAACGGATGAAATCGTGCACGAAGCTGCCTATGCTGACGACCTCAAACTACACAGCCGATCCACGAAACACTGTCAATCGTCCATCAACATGATAGACAAATTTCTGACATGGACCAGAACAATGGCCGCGAAACCGCCCAAATGCAAAAGCCTTGCTTTCAAATATTGGACTAAAGCCGATGACCGCAAGGTCAAACGATTAATGCCGATATCGTTCCCACCTTTCGACCCCGCCCTTACTATTACTGGCAAACCAATTGACTTCATCGCTGACAAGCCTTTCAAAGACCTCAGATGGATTGTCTACCATGACCTCAGCGAAAACGAACAACGAGCAGAAATCCAAAAGAAGTTCATTCTATCTATGCAAGCCATCGATAGCTGCTCGATCAATGGTTTTATGAAACTTTGGCTCTACCAACATTATGCTGTCCAGTCACTTGCCTGGCCATTTCTCATTTATGACCTCTGCTTATCTTTCGCCAAAACCCTTGAAAAAATTGCGACCCGCTTCCTCAAAAAATGGGCCAATATCTACAAAAGAGCTCTGGTCTCTTGCCTTTACCGCCCACGCTCGAAATTCGGTCTACAGCTCCAGTCCATCGTCTCTTTTTACAAGCGACTTCAAATCAACCGTGCTCAAATGCTGAAGTACTGCCCAGATAAACACCTCTCGTCCATCTATGCGATGAACCTGACGAAACACGAAACGTTTCGAACCATCTGGAAACCAGAGCCTGTGCTCGAAAAGCTTGAGGCACAAGTTGATTTTGAATTCAAACATCGAGGCCAATCCGATCATCTCGGACTTGGCCATGGTCGCTACCCAAAAGAACATTCCATCACAGACCGCAAAGACAGGATTTTAGAATTAGCTGCTGAGACAATACTTGAGACAACCACAGTGCATGATATGGACAAAGCCATGCAAGGGTGCTTTCTTGGTTTTGAAGACGCATGCCCCTTTGACCTCTCCTGGACTCGCCTCATCGGAACCCGTAATCCCCGTTTAATCTCTTGGGTCATCAACGCAAGCACAAACTCGGTTATTACCCCCGACCTTAGACGTCTGTGGGGAATCATTCCCAACAACAAGTGTGCTCTCTGTTCTGGTCAAGCACATTTATGTCACATCCTCTCCGGTTGCCATGTTGCCCTCAAACAAGGCCGTTATACCTGGCGTCACGACTCTGTGCTCTGCACTATTGAAGCTCCCCTTCAAAAACACATCGAGAGCCATAACAAACGCTCCCCTATAGACCAAAATGAATCAAAGTCTATGTTTGTGAAAGAGGGCGAGCAGAAGCCTAAGGGGCAGTCATTTCATCGTCCATCTCTGCTCGACACCGCAAACGATTGGCAGCTCCAAACCCAATACACCGGTTCTGAGCAAGCCTTTCCTGTCCACATCTGTGTCACTGACCTCCGCCCCGATATTGTTGTCTGGTCATGGTCTACCAAGAAGTGTATACTGATCGAACTCACGTGCCCGGTCGAGGAAAACATCCTTGACGCACGAGCCTACAAGACCAGCCGATACAATGGGCTCAAATCTCAAATCGAGGACAACGGATGGACCTGCCACCTTCGACCAATAGAATGCGGGGATCGCGGCATGGTATCGTTCTCTGTCCATCGATGTTTCCGCGCCTTGGGTTTTTCCCATCCCCAATCCAAATCCCTTTGCTTCAAGCTATCATCCTGCGTAGCTCGTTGCTCTTTTGCGATTTATCGCTCCTGTGCAGTCAAAAATTGGACTAATCTTCCTCTA
>WBZZ01003750.1:97500-100000 GCA_019918135.1 Paulinella micropora | reverse complement strand
AGTACTGCATCGGGTGTGTGTGCAACCGATCTCTCTCTCTCTCTCTCTCTCTATCTGTCTATCTATCTCTCTATCTTTCTCTCTCTCTCTCTCTCTCTCTCTCTCTCTCTCTCTCTCTCTCTCTCTCTCTCGCTCGCTCGCTCGCTCGCTCGCTCCTCTCGCTCTCGCTCTCTCGCTCTCGCTCTCGCTCTCTCGCTCTCTCTCTCTCTCTCTCTCTCTCTCTCTCGCTCGCTCGCTCGCTCGCTCGCTCTCGCTCTCGCTCTCTCTCTCTCTCTCTCTCTCTCTCTCTCTCTCTCACACACACACACACACACCCACACACACACACACACAACCACCACCACCATCATCAACATCATCGCATCCACAACCATCTCCCTATTTCGACATTCATTGTTTCCATAGATAATAGATAGATAGATAAGATAGATAGAAAATTTCTCGCTGCATATTTCCTTCATACTTGTATTGTATCTACACAAGACCACTTGCATATTATATCATCCATCCATCCATCCATCCATCCATCTATCTATCTATCTATCTATCTATCTATCTATCTATTTATCTATTTATCTGTCTATCTATCTATCTATCCATCTATCCATCCATCCATCCATCTATCTATCCATCCATCTATCTATCTATCTATCTATCTATCCATCCATCTATCCATCCATCTATCCATCTATCCATCTATCTATCTATATCTATCTATCTATCTATCTATCTTTCCATCTTTCCATCTATCCATCCATCTATCTATCTATCTATCTATCTATCTATCTATCTAGTCTTATAAAAACAACACAACAACATAGCCTCGGAACCAGTGGGAACAACACAACAAGATAGCATTAATAATAATAATAATGATAATAATAATAATAATAATAATAATAATAATAATAGTAGTAGTAGTAGCAACAATAACAATAATAATAATAATGATAATAATAATAATAATAATAATAATAATAATAATAATAATAATAATAATAATAATAATAATAATAACAGTGCTTCTCTGTCAATGGCTGATGCAAATCTGCACATGCGCTTCCATCGTCTCACCCGTGAGGGGAGTACGAAGAATTGACGATAGGCTCTAATGACACCCCCGCAAGGGCAGTTCCAACACTTCCAGACGGACCGGTATGTTCAATATTAATAATAATACTATATCTGAGGCGTACTGATGCAGCTAATGGCATATCCTCAACGGACATAAGCCTTCAATACCCTTGTTCGAGGTCCTCCACCCCCCCCGTGTCAGTCTCTCGCCTGATGATCGGGGCCACCATGGAGCTCCTGAGGGCAAGACTGCACTAAGCCGAGGTTATTCCGCAGTCCCAGCAACCTCTTGCAAGACGTCACCGAATGTGCAAGTGCATACACCAAGCGCGATTGCTAGAGCTGCCTCGAAACCCCACCCATAACAATCTGGTGTCTGCTGGGTCCTGGGCTATCAACCAGCATATGCAGAGTTTAAGATCTTTTACGCGCGCAACGACCCTCCTCCCCAGCATCTACCACCAAAGGGTTATGAGTTGGCGTCACAGTTTAACGCCTTGAGGCCATTGGGCTGGAACTCTGTTTAGCAAGTGTGACTAGGTTTTTTCATCGGGATTTCCCTCAAATATGTCACAGTCAACACTCCAAGGCAGATTTACTATATCTGAGGCGTACTGATGCAGCTAATAATAATAATAATAATATAATAATAATAATAATAATAATAATAATAATAATAATAATAATAATAATAATAATAGTAATAATAATAATAATAATAATGATAATGATAATAGTGTATCTCCTGCCAATTGCTGAGCCAAAAGGCCATGTGCATCCAATCCTCCATTCCATAAGGAAAGTCTCCACACCAATCGGTGGAATAAAGGAAGTGACGGCAAAGAACATTACTCTAGGAGCTTTATACCAATCAGCCCATGGAAAGGACCGATGGCCTATGTACTCCCTGATAATGATAATAATAATGATAATAATAATAATAATAATAATAATAATAATAATAATAATAATAATAACTAGGGGCTGCGCCAACACCTGAAAGGATGGTTTACTGGTGCGCTTCGCGCTCCAAACCCCTCCAGCCCCACTTCTTATCACTTTTTCCAGGGCCCCCGGACGCCCACCTCCCCTCCCGCCCCCTTTCCCTTCGACAAGGTACGTTGAATTGCCGGAGGTGCCGCAAAGCGCCTGGTGGCAAAAAACCTCAATTTTTAGGTGTGGGTGCCACCCGCGACCAGAACGGGTACGTACAATCGCAGGGCTCTCCCGGAACCCCCCTTTCCCTTCAACAGGGTACGTTGAATTGCCGGAGGTGCCGCAAAGGGCGCCTGGTGGCAAAAAAACCTCAATTTTCAGGTGTGGGTGCCACCCGCGATGAAAACGGGTATGTACAATCACAGGGCTTGGGTTCCCTGGGGGAGGGCCCCCCGGATCCCCCCTGCCCCGTCGATAGGGTACGTTCAAT
>WBZZ01003750.1:87500-90000 GCA_019918135.1 Paulinella micropora | reverse complement strand
CTTCAAGTATCGTACTTGTGCCTGACTGATTTTGGATCCCCCCCCCCCCCCCCCCCCCCCCCCCCCCCCCCCCCCCCCCGCAACCACCACCACCACATATTAATAGACACACACACACACACACACCTTAAGCTCGGATTATCATTTGCTTGTTGAAGCATGCGAACTCAGAGTCCACGCCAATGCGAAGTGGAGTCTTCTGCTTCCCACTCAGACTCTACGAGTAACAAGTATAATTTTTATTATTAATAATATTTAAACAGTGCTTGCGTAAAGTGAACTGAAACTTGCCACCGGGTGTATTATTAATAATAGACTCGGAGTCAGATGTCAGTGGAAAGACAAAGCAAGCGTACTTCAATTATTAAAAGTCGTTCAGTGGGGAGAAATATATATATATATATATATATATATATATATATATATATATATATATATATATATATATGAGGATTTATATGTGAAGGAAAGTGATATTAGTAAAGTTCATGACTCGCAACCACTCCAAGTCGACCGCTTGAAGTTTATATTTTTGACCGGCGCCGGATAGTGATTAATAATTATTATTACTAGAATAACTTGCTCGGATATAAAGTTGATATTCATAATTAATCACTAATCGTTAATACTGCGGTGCCGCCGCCGCCGCGCGGGCAGACTGAGATTGTTAAAATGATTCACTATACTGACCAAGGCCGTGGCGTCACGAGTCAGTCATTTAATCATATATCTATTAGTGAATCTTAGATAAATACGGCTACCGTGGCTTTTTTTCAGCGGCGGTGAGCTGCCACCGAGTGGGTTCAACTCAACGCAAATTTAATTGATAGTATCAGACTGAGCACCTAAGTTAACGACCGGCCAAAACCTTTACCTTTGATAAGATACTCTTTTTGACAGGTTCATTAGATTCTCCTCTGCACGACGCGCGGCCGGTTTCGACTTACTAACTAGTTTTCGATTCCGTTCAGAAATGATTTCAAACGATCAGTTGAGAGTCAAAGTTCCGAGGCTTTTTAGCTATTGCCACTTTTCCCGTCCGTATGACCTTTTCCCCCGATTTCCCGTGAAACACGTTTTACTGTAAATTTTGTGGGCAAAGAGAAATATATATATATGTATATATATATATGTGTGTATATATACATTACTATAGTACTATTATCATTATTATTATTCATGATTATTATTATTAATATTATTATCATTATTATTATTATTATTATTATTATTATTATTATTATTATTATTATTATTATTATTATTATTATTATTATTATTATTAATTGGACACCGTGATAGCCCAGTGGTCAAGTTCTACCATCTGGGCCCTGTCGCCAGTTCGATTCCCGTCGGTGCCACCAGTATTTTCATTGAACATACCGGTCTATTTCTGGACCAGTATTTTCATTGAACATACCGGCCCGTCTGGAAGTGTTGGAACTGCCCTTGCGGGGGTGTCATTAGAGCTTATCGTCAATTCTTCGTACTCCCCTCACGGGTGAGACGATGGAGGCGCATGTGCAGAAATGCATCAGCCATTGACAGAGAAGCACTATTATTATTATTATTATTATTATTATTCAAACCATTGTTAATGTTATCAAATTATTATTATTATTATTATTATTATTATTATTATTATTATTATTATTATTATTATTATTATTATTATTATTATTCAGCCCAATGGCCTCAAGGCGTTAAACTGTGACGCCAACTCATAACCCTTTGGTGGTAGATGCTGGGGAGGAGGGTCGTTGCGCGCGTAAAAGATCTTAAACTCCGCATATGCTGGTTGATAGCCCAGGACCCAGCAGACACCAGATTGTTATGGGTGGGGTTTCGAGGCAGCTCTAGCAACCGCGCTTGGTGTATGCACTTGCACATTCGGTGACGTCTTGCAAGAGGTTGCTGGGACTACGGAATAACCTCGGCTTAGTGCAGTCTTGCCCTCAGGAGCTCCATGGTGGCCCCGATCATCAGGCGAGAGACTGACACGGGGGGGGTGGAGGACCTCGAACAAGGGTATTGAAGGCTTATGTCCGTTGAGGATATGCCATTAGCTGCATCAGTACGCCTCAGATATATTATTATTATTATTATTATTATTATTAATATTAATATTAATATTACTATTAGTATTACAAAAACAGATACTCTCCGACCAAAAGTTCTCATTTGCACTTTAACGACCTGTTTTTTACTTAATAGCGTATCAACGTGGTTGACTGGTACTAGTCCTGCCACTTATAGGGATGAGTGGGAAGTTTCATACAAGACCACTGCCTTGGTTTTCAATACCAGAAAATTGTTTCTCAGGAAGTGCAAACAAATTTCGGATAGTATGTTATGCGGCTAGCCACAAATTTGACGTGTTTTGCGGGCGAGCCGGAGCCGGGCCGGCGAGCCCGCAAAACACTTCAAATTTGGCGAGCCGCATATGTAGTTTTATCGGTAACCTGACCACATTTTTGTGGAGGTGATCGAAAAAATATAT
>WBZZ01003750.1:77500-80000 GCA_019918135.1 Paulinella micropora | reverse complement strand
GAAGTGCAGGCTCTGGTCGTCGATAACGGCTCTGGTATGTGCAAGGCTGGCTTCGCTGGTGACGATGCCCCCCGTGCCGTGTTTCCTTCCATCGTTGGCCGCCCCCGCCACAAGGGTGTGATGGTTGGCATGGGTCAGAAGGATGCGTACGTCGGTGACGAGGCGCAGTCCAAGCGTGGTATCTTGACCCTCAAGTACCCCATCGAGCACGGCATCGTGACCAACTGGGACGACATGGAGAAGATCTGGCACCACACCTTCTACAACGAGCTGCGCGTGGCTCCCGAGGAGCACCCCGTGCTGCTGACGGAGGCTCCTTTGAATCCCAAGGCGAACCGCGAGAAGATGACCCAGATCATGTTCGAGACCTTTAACACCCCCGCCATGTACGTCGCCATCCAGGCCGTGCTGTCGCTGTACGCGTCTGGTCGTACCACTGGTATCGTGCTCGACTCTGGGGACGGTGTGTCGCACACGGTGCCCATCTACGAAGGTTATGCGCTGCCCCACGCCATCCTGCGTCTGGATCTGGCTGGCCGCGACCTGACTGACTACATGATGAAGATTCTGACCGAGCGCGGTTACTCGTTCACCACCACCGCCGAGCGCGAAATCGTGCGTGACATCAAGGAGAAGCTCTCGTACGTCGCCCTCGACTTTGACGCCGAGATGGCCAAGGCCGCCGAGTCGTCGGAGCTGGAGAAGAACTACGAGCTGCCCGACGGTCAGGTGATTACCGTGGGTAACGAGCGCTTCCGCTGCCCTGAGGTGCTGTTCAAGCCCAACCTGATCGGCAAGGAGAACGATGGTATCCACAAGACCACCTACGACTCGATCATGAAGTGCGACGTCGATATCCGTAAGGACCTGTACGGCAACATTGTCATGTCTGGCGGTACCACCATGTTCGAGGGTATTGCCGAGCGCATGGAGAAGGAAGTGGTTGCCCTGGCCCCGGCCTCCATGAAGGTGAAGATCGTGGCCCCCCCTGAGCGCAAGTACTCCGTGTGGATCGGTGGCTCCATCTTGGCCTCCCTGTCTACCTTCCAGCAGATGTGGATCTCCAAGCAGGAGTACGACGAGTCCGGCCCCGGCATCGTGCACCGCAAGTGCTTCTAAGCGCTTGTTAGTTTCCCGTCATCAACTCTTGCTACATCTCCTGTAAAATTATTTGTAATATTTATGTAAAATGAAAGTCAACAAGACAAAAAACAAAAACAAAAAAAGACAAACAAAAACGACAAAACCAATGATTTCCAAAGAAATTGTCTCCTAAGTGAGTCAAGCATCATTACATCTTATTTTCTTTGCCATAAAATCAGTATTATAGAGGATAATGATATAAGGGGGGCGATCGCGTATGGACGATGGATAGAGGTCACAGTGATGCACATGAAAACTGTTACAGCGGAAACGAAGCGGCGTCAACTGGATCGGGGGCGGACATGGGAAATCGCGGGTCGAAGCGTCCAAGGAAGCTTGTGGCAGGTCCACGAGGTCAAGGATCGGAAGGGTGCGGCGAGGTTTTACGCGAGGCGGCCGCCGGGCGGTGGTCACCTCGGATGGCGAGTAAATCTTTGGAATGCGGCAAGCCGGGTTAGTATTAATATAATGTAGACCGGGGACGATGCAAACGTGACGGTGGCACAGCGGTTTTTCTGTATTTTCAGGTATTAATATGGTGTAACCGGTATCGGCTTTACTCAGTGGAGAGTGATGCATACAACATAATCTCTGGAGAAGGTTTTAGGTTATGTGGGAGTGCGACTGCTTGATATTTGAGTTGCGGAATTTTAAGTTTTGAATGTATGCATAATTTTCTTCTCTGTGCAGTCTCTATTAATATTAATACAGCCTTAGAATTATTTGTGATGTTTTTTAGCTTGAAGACTTCGCAGTGGTAAAAATTGTTATATAATTTCATAACACTAATATTTTATTTAAAACGTAACGTTACAACAATTCAATCAGATTGTACTACTAATATTAAAGATTGACAATAAGATATAAACTAGATAAAAAACAAGTGAAGATCTTGCGTAAAAAGTAATCTACCTTCCACTTAATATAAAAAACAAGATATTACTATTTTCCTAATTTTTTCTTTTAAATTTTAAATTATTAATATTTTTTCATAAAACAAAGTTAACTTCTATCTGCGTTAATATTTTTTCATAAAACAAAGTTAACTTCTATCTGTGTTTATTAAATCATGAGGTCACGTTCTGTAGGGTACTTGTCGGTAAATAAATTACCAGTAATAGCATTGAACATATCATTAATAACATTATTAGTTCTTAGAATCTACTTCACTGAAAATTTCCTTTCCGATTTACCTACCCGATTTCTAAATTTATTGTAATGTTCGGAAGCTGCGGAAACAACAGTCCGCAGCTTTAATTAGTAATAAGCCGCGGGCCTTACCACTAGCTAACCCTCACTTGAAAAAAAAAAAAAATCCTCCCCAGTGTAATGAAGCAAGCGCCGCAGCTTGCCCACT
>WBZZ01003750.1:60000-62500 GCA_019918135.1 Paulinella micropora | reverse complement strand
ACTCCTCAGTCAACGCCCGTATGTATGCATGTATGTATGTATGTATGTATGTATGTATGTATGTGTATGTATGTATGTATGTATGTATTTTATGTGTTGTATTAACTCCTCACTCAACGCCTGTATGTATGTATGTATGTATGCATGCATGCATGTATGTATGTATGTATGTATGTATGTATGTATGTATTTTATGTGTTGTATTAACTCCTCACTCAACGCCTGTATGCATGTATGTATGTATGTATGTATGTACGTATTTTATGTGTTGTATTAACTCCTCTCTCAGCGCCTGTGTGTGAATGTATGTATGTATGTATGTATGTACGTATGAATGTATGTATTTTATGTGTTGTATTAACTCCTCACTCAGCGCCTGTATGTATGTATGTATGTATGTATGTATTTTATGTGTTGTATGAACTCCTCACTCAGCGCCTGTGTGTGAATGTATGTATGTATGTATGTACGTACGTATGAATGTATGAAATTTATGTGTTGTATTAACTCCTCACTCAGCGCCTGTATGTATGTATGTATATATGTATGTATGTACGTATGTATGTATGGTGTATGTATGTACGTATGCATGTATGTATGTATGTATGTATGTATCTATGTATGTATGTATGCTGTATGTATGTATATATGCATGTATGCATGCATGTATGCATGCATGTATGCATGCATGTATGTATGTATATGTATGTATGTATGTATGCATGTATGTATGTATGTATGTATGTATGTATGTATGTATGTATGTATGTATACATGGATGTATACATGGATGTATGTATGTACTCATGTATGTATGCATGTATGTATGTATGTATGTATGTATGTATGTATGTATGTATGTATGTATGTATATATGTATGTATGTATGCATGTACGTATGCATGTATGTATGTATGTATGTCTGTATGTATGTATGTACGTACGTACGTATGCACGTATTTATGTATGAATGTATGAATGTATTTATGTAAGTATGTATGCATGTATGTATGTATGTATGTATGTGTTGTATCAGCTCCTCACTCAGATGTATGTATGTATGTATGTATGTATGAATGCATGTATGTTGTATGTATGTATATATGTATGCATGCATGCATGTATGTATGTATGTATATGCATTTATGCTGTATGTATGTATATATGAATGAATGAATGTATTTTATGTGTTGTATTAGCTCCTCACTCAGCGCCTGTATATATGTATGTATGTATGTATGTATGTAACGACCACACACCACGTCCTTCAGCATTTACCATTTACCATTACCATGACCATGACCATGACCACGACCACGACCATTACCATTACCATTACCATTACCATTAACATTAACATTAACATTAACATTAACATTACATAACATACATACATACATACATACATACATACATACATTACATTACATTACATTACATTACATTACATTACATTACATACATACATACATACATACGTACATACATACATACGTACGTACATACATACATACATACATACATACATACATACATACATACATACATACCAACATATATAGATACATAGATACATAGATACATAGATACATAGATACATACATACCGAGTGTAGTAACCGATGTTGAACTTCGCGTCGAAAATCGACGTAATCCTGTAGAATGTATGTATGTATGTATGTATGTATGTACGTATGCATGTCTGTATGCTTCGCGTCAAAAATCCACGTAATCCTAGATGGATAGATAGATACATAGATAGACAGACCGACAGTATGTATGTACGTGTGTATGTATAGACAGATACATAGATAGATACATAGATAGAAAATCCACGTAATCCTGTAGTATGTATGTACGTGTGTATGTATGTATGTATTTATGTATGTATGTAGGTAATGTAGGTATGTATGAATGTATGTATGTATGTATGCATGCATGTATGTATGCATGTCTGTATGTTTCGCACCGGAAATCACGTATTCCTATATGGATATATAGATACATAGATAGACAGACCGACAGACAGACCGACCGACCGACCGACCGACCGTGAGTAAAGTAAGTCAATCTGCCCAGGCTGTCAAGACTGCTGACATCTTCGTGGGAAAGCTTAGGGATTAGTAAGTAAGTAAGCAAGTAAGCAAGTAAATAAGTAAGTAAGTAAGTAAGTAAGTAAGTAAGTAAGTACGTACCGGGTTGTCGAGGCTGCTGACATCTACGTGTGAAAGCTTAGGGATTAGTAAGTAAGTAAGCAAGTAAGTTAGTAAGTAAGTAAGTAAGTAAGTAAGTAAGTAAGTAAGTAAGTACCGGGTTGTCGAGGCTGCTGACATCTACGTGGGAAAGCTTCGAGATTAGTAAGTAAGTAAGCAAGTAAGTAAGTAAGTAAGTAAGCAAGTAAGCAAGTAAGTAAGCAAGTAAGTACCGGGTTGTCAAGGCTGCTGACATCTACGTGTGAAAGCTCAGAGATTAGTAAGTAAGTAAGCAAGTAAGTAAGTAAG
>WBZZ01003750.1:52500-55000 GCA_019918135.1 Paulinella micropora | reverse complement strand
GTATTGTAATTGTATTGCAATTGTATTGTAATTGTATTGTATTGTAATTGTATTGTATTGTAATTGTATTGTATTGCATTGTATTGTATTGTATTGTATTGTGTACGACACGACCTGCGGAACGATGAGAATTTGTAGAGTGTGGTGTATCCCACGAAGGTGTAGCGCGTGTGTAGAACACGGCCTTGGGCTGGGCTGTCCACCGAGGGGGAGGAGGAGGAGGAGGCGGAGGAGGGGGAGGAGGAGGAGGGGGAGGGGGAGGAGGAGGCGGAGGAGGCGGAGGAGGAGGCGGAGGAGGAGGAGGAGGAAGAAGAAGAAGAAGAAGAAGAAGAAGAAGAAGAAGAAGAAGAAGAAGACGAAGCGGAGTGTGGGCGGTGCGTGTCGGGTGTTGGTTCACGCGTTACCGTCTTACGCACCACGTACACGATTTCCCAGAACAAGTCCTCGTCGTTGATGTAGGAAGAACGATCGATAAACAAGAGCAACAAAAACTGCAGGCGCCGGTGGTAGGCTTTGATGGCCGGATCGCTGAAGTCCCCGTGGTAGATCTGGAAGGTATGTTCAGCTTGGCAACCCGGCGGGTCCCGCGGCTGCGGCGGATGGCACAATGGTTGACTACGCGGGCCGGCGGAGCTTGCAGCGCTGGTGTGGGCTGAGGTAGGGGTTGCAGGGGGAGAAGGAGCGCGGGGAGAGGCTGCTGGGGAGGAGGAGGAGGGTCTGGTGGTGGGGTCGTGGCGGCGACTAGGCAGCGAGGATGCTGCCGACACAGCCGCCGCCGCCGCCACCGCAGCTGCTGCGGCCGCCGCGACCACAGGGGAAGGCGAGGACGAGGAGGAGCAGGAGGAGGAGGGAGAGTCCGGAACAGGGGTGGGGGGGAGCGAGGCGGGCGAAGGAGGAGAAGGAGAAGAAGGAGAAGCAAGGGACAAGGCAGGTGGGGACGGTGAGGGGAAGTTGAACTTAGAGGAAGGAGAATGAGGAGGAGGCGAGGGACTACGAGGTGACTGTGCGTCCAACTCGCCCTCAAGCGCCTTGCGCTTTTTGTGTTTTTGCTTCTGATGTCGCGACAAGTTTGCGCCGTGGTCGTAACTGCGACCACACCAGCACTGGAACTCTTTGGCGCTGCTGTCGGCAGGGGACGCGGGCGGGGGCGGGGAGGGCAGAGGGGAGGGGGGAAAGGAAACGAGGCGGAAATGTTCGTTGTTGTTGGGGGCGCCGATCTTGAGTGAAGCGGGATCGATGTCGGAAACGTACGGCACGTCGGCGCTGTCGCCTACGCGTTCACATATATCATATCGTATCGTATCGTATCGTATCGTACCGTACCGTACCGTACCGTACCGTGCCGTGCCGTGCCATGCCGTGCCGTGCCATGCCATGTCATGTCATGTCATGCCATGTCATGCCATGTCATGTCATGTCATGTCATGTCAGGTCATGTCATGTCAGGTCAGGTCAGGTCAGGTCAGGTCATGTCATGTCAGGTCAGGTCAGGTCAGGTCAGGTCAGGTCATATCATATCATAGCATATCATAGCATATCATATGCTATGCTATGCTATGCTATGCTATTCTATGGTGTACTATGCTATGGTATGCTATGCCATGCCATGCCAGGCATGGCATGGCATGGCATGGCACATGGCATATGGCACATGGCATATGGCATATGGCATATGGCATATGATCTATGATCTATGATCTATGATATGATATGATATGATATGATATGATACGATACGATATGATATGATATGATATGATATGATATGATATGATATGATATAATATGATATGATATGATATGATATGATACGATATGATACGATATGATATGATACGATATGATACGATATGATATGATATGATATATGATATGATATGATATGATATCACATCACATCACATCTCATCCCAGCTCATCTCATCGTATATCTCATGCCGTTGGCAACTATCCGTTGGCCATAACGGCCATCCCTTGGGCATTGGCGATTGGCCATTGGCGAATGGTCATGTCCTGGTCCTGGTCCTAATCCTAATCCTAATCCTACTCCTACTCCTACTCCTTCTCCTAATCCTCATCCTAATCCTAATCCCAAAACATCATGTCCTACCATATCACCTCATATCTCATATCATATCACTGACCAGCATATGGATAAATCCTAATCCTAATGCTAATCCCAAAACACCATGTCCTTTCACATCACCTCATATCTCATATCAAGGAAGGAAAAGGAGGAAAGGAAGGAAAAGAAGGAAGGAGGAAGGAGGAAAGGAAGGAAGGAGGGAAGGAGGAAAGGAAGGAAGGAGGGAAGGAGGAAAGGAAGGAAGGAGGGAAGGAGGAAAGGAAGGAAGGAGGGAAGGAGGGAAGGAAGGAAGGAGGGAAGGAGGGAAGGAAGGAAGAAGGGAAGGAGGAAAGGAAGGAAGGAGGGAAGGAGGAAAGGAAGGAAGGAGGGAAGTAGGGAAGGAAGGAATGTCAAAGACCAGGTATAGTGTATTCC
>WBZZ01003749.1:0-32734 GCA_019918135.1 Paulinella micropora | reverse complement strand
TAGTTCTAGTCAATAATTGTAACGGACGTAACGGACTATATTGGCACTCAGGATTGGACACTGACCATTGAGTAATAATTACAGTCGTGCGGACTTTATTTCAGTTTCATTATTACCTTTGAGTTTGTCAGTTCTGCTATCTACGTGTGGATTAAAAGTGTCGATTGGTATCGTGGCTTCTAACGGAGTCTCTCAGCAAACGGGCGTCTAAGGTATTAGGTCCGTGAGTGACCGGGTGTTTACCTACTCAACGCTCAAACGGATAGTGTCTTTCTGTTTCAAGTTATCAGTTATAAACGGATAGTGTCGGCTTGGTGAACTAGAAAACCAAATTGATTTGGGATGCCTAAACGAAAATGACTGGGAACGGCGAAAATGACAGTCAAACATTACGTTTTTGTCCCTTGTCCACAAATTGACGGTAACGTGTGTGTTTCACGGGAAATCTGGAAAAAGGCAATATTAATATATATGGAGGAAAAAGGCAATTGTCTTCAAGAATCTAATGAACAGGTCAAAAAGAGACTTTTCAACGGTAAACGTTTTGGCCGGTCGTTAAGATGCTCAGTCTGATAGCTCCCCCCCCAGACCTAACTGTTGAGTTGAGTTGCGTACAGAATGAGTGATTAACGAACGAAGTATATTGTCTCGCTAAAAAAATGTTTAAAAGGAAAAAGAGAGGTGGATGAGTCTCTTAAACCATAAGAGAGTAGAAGAATGATGCGTCTATACTTGCGCGATGCGGATGATGATCAGCCGGGGCCGGATATCCATGATTTGCAGCGGGACTGGACAATTGAGGCGCACTAGCGAGCGATGATATCGGGGGGGCGATGTCGAGCCATATAAAATTAGGTGGCCGGGTATCACAATCTCCTACCAGCTTGCGGCGCGCCATACAGAGCTCCATCTACTCTCCATATCATGCCTTCATGCTCTTCACTGTCTATCCCATCGGGTGCATAAGCATAAACAGGACCATGCATTCGTGCATGTAGATAAGCATTTTTGAAGTCTATGCCATATAGCTTATGTCCATGCCATGCTGCAAGCTTAGACAAAAGGAGTAATGAGCGATGCGCGGCGCAGGGTACAAACAATTGATATGGGTTATAGCTAACTCCTGGCTCTAGCATATCTTCCCATAAAGCTAGCCTTGACTTAATGAACTTACGTCCCTTTTCATCTAGTTTGACTTTATGTACCCACGTTAGTCTCACTACTTTTACTCCTTTTTCTTTCGCTTCCTTAGGACGTACCCACGTGTAAGTGTTAAAAGACTTTAGAGCTTCGATCTTTCTTTATCCATTCCGGCTTTCAACTCTTTCGCAGTTAAACCCTCATCAACGATTGCCTTTGCTACCTTCAATGTCAGGTACAGTAACGCAGTGGTGTGATCCTCTACGATACTTTCTGCGGACATCTCGGGGTGCTCTAGTTCTTCGACTGGTCTTATCCTATCTATCCGATACCTTCTAATCTCGCTGTCTAACATCTTTTCTACTTGACAGTCGTCAAAGACTACGAAGTGACTGCGCTTAGGCATCTTACGGACTTTAAGTCTCTCTCCCTTCTCGCATAGTTCTACAACTTTTCCTTCTCGTTTTACCGATTGCCAATTGTCTCCATATTCTTCCTTTGCCCATTCTTCTCCGAAAGCTACTCCCGGCACACTAACTCTCTCTCCTGTCAATGTAGCTGCTTTTACTGCTGCCTTCTTTTCTGGAGGTGGTTGTGTAACTGGTGTCCTAACCTTTGCTTTTCGTTTCCCTCTCACTATGTTAGCTGATGTGATCTTGTCACTTTGCTCCCAAGTGAGGCCCTTAGTGGGCGCGTCTCCCTCTACGTACCTCCTACTAGGGTGGTCTGCTTCGGGGCTTTGCGCCTCTAACGATGTGACGGGTGTTAGCCCATCATCCTTGTTGTCACCTAGTTCTACCTTCGACTCTGATGGGAGACCGGAATCTGGACGGTGAATGTCTTTTTCTTCCTGCAACTCCTCATGTTTATCTAACTCCCCCTCAACTTTAAGTTCGGGTTCGTCTAACGACTGTTCTAGCTGTACGGTGTCACTACTCTTCCCCTCAGATTCCTCGTCGTCCCATCTAACTTCTCTGGGTGGGTGAGCATCCTTACCAACTACATTGGGGTCAAAGCGTACATTACGCACATTTGTGATGACCTTACGACCATCCCAAACTCGATATAGTTCCTTAAATACATCGTATCCAAGTAACATCACACGTTTTCTCCTATAGTTGCCTTTGCCTACCTGCTTTCCTATGTACATTACACCTAAACATCCTATAGGCTTAAGTTGTCGGATAGCTGGCTTGTAGCCTAGACATTGCTCAAAAGGTGAGGTTCCTTTCCTAGGTCCTGTCGTGGCTGGTAGAATGTTGTGCAAGGTTGTGGCTGTGTGTTCCATTTCCGCCCAAAACTGGGGTGGTAAGTTAGCCTCATATCGCATGGCCCGGGCTGGTCCGGCTGTGATGTCGTTGACCTTCTCAGCTATGGGGTTGCCATCTTTATCACCTGGAGCACTAGTCTTCCAAATGAATTGTAGGGGTTTCCACCACTCTATAATCTCAGTTGGGACATCGAACTCATTGTCGCAAGTGATCTGTCTGACTTTCTTCCCTGTCTACCTCTCAAACCACGCTACCGCTTGCTTCAAAAAATCTACAAATTCGTTCTTGTAACGTAAATAAAAATCTTTGATGTACCCCGAGTAATCGTCTGTAACGCAAATTTATAGTACTTACCGTGAATTGACATGACCGCCCAAGGTCCGGAAGTATCTACATGTAAAATCTCACAAGGGTAACTCGCTCTCCTAATTCTATTAATCTTAAATCGGGTTAACACTTTAGCTTTCCCCATCATACAGGCTTCGCAAAATCTAACTCTATCCTCGCTTCCTGTCACTTTTCTACCTATTGCATTGCCTAATGCATAGGTCTTTGGTAATGCTTTATGACCACTACACTGATGTATGACATAGATGTCAATCGGTTTACCCTTCTTACCTTTCTCAGGATACATAGCATACAAAACGCTGCCTCTAGTTTCCTCGTTCTCACTTACTCTCGCTTGCTTGCTCTCACTTTCTCTCTCTGTGGGGATTCCCGCCCCGTCTACCCCGTCTTTCTTCCTCTCTTTTAATTTGGGGTTGTAACGTTCGTTTATGTTGAGGGGTTATCCATTTCATTGTCCCAGCGATAGAGCATGCCAGGCGTAAGTCTCGCACTCACGATCACGTCACTCTCTTTAATCCTTATGGGGTGCTTTAGGATTAGTAGTTGCCCATTCTGGTGAATGATAGATCTGTGGTGATTGTGGTCCATGTTTCCAGTGGACATGATGTTGACTGGCACCCTAGTGTCTAACAACATATCTTTCCTTACCAAAACTGGCTTTCCCGATCCATCGATTCTCGTCAATCGTGCTTCCCCCATGTGTCGCACTACACTCTCTCCGTTTCCGGTGACTAAGCTAACGGTTCGATCCCTCGGACGTTGTGCAAGATGTGTGGTGTACAGGCTATGTCCCTTGACGATCCACTGTCTTGAACTATCATCCTTTCCTTGCGTCCTACCGTCTTGCTATCGTCTACCATGAGATTGTGATCTTGCTCCTCTTCCTCCTCATTCTCTTTCTTCTGGAGCCTGTCCTTCCTTTCTCTCTCGAATCTCTCCTCATACATCCAGCCAAGCTCTTCTCACGCTTCGCAGTATGATCTGTAGCTTATGGGTATTCCTGCCCTCATCTCTTCAGAGGTTCTAGAGTGTTCTAGGTTTTCCGGATCGAACTCATCATCCTCCTCTATGTCTGAGTGTCAGTCTATCTCCCGTCTCTTCCTATCAAACTCTTCTTCCTCTGTGCTGCCTGTTCTGGGCTGAAGAACTTGTGTGCATCTCCCGAGTGTAACTTACGCAAATATGCATTCAGTGTAACCCCTCTCGCTTCTACCTCATGCCATATTTTCATCAGGTGGGGCATCGATCGCACAATAAAAAGAGCAAATTGATTGTCGTGATTCTTAGCTAAGTCGAGTATCCCATAGTCTATTATTGCTAACAGCTCTGAGTAAAACTCATTCTCTTTGCAGTCTGGGTCATATTAACACAAACCCTCTTTCACTTAGTAACTATCGGTTCTGCTCCCTTCGTCAGCGCATATAGCAACCTAGCTATTTCAGTCTTCTCAGGTCTTGGATGTCCTTCGCTATGTCTGTACTCACACTCCCACTTAGCTCTTTCGTACTTTGAGTATTCTTAGCTGCTCTTTTCTCTATGACTGTCTCTATTGTGGTTAGTGGTGTGCCTGCTGCATGCTTAGAAATACTTCGTTTACAGCCCAAAACACATCTGTCGACAGTCCATCTGCCTCAGCTACTCTCTCTCCTTCCTTCTTCGTCATCTTCACGACATCTCCCGTTTCATCGTCCAAAATACACAGGTTGTTTAGCTGTTCAGTTAACTTCTTAAAGTCTTCAAAGCTTATCACTTTTCCGTGTCCTGTGTCTCTTTTACTGCTCTTCCCCACAGGTGTTTCGTGTGTGTGTGTGTCACTTGCCTGTTCTGCCTGTGACTCTACACTGTCTCCTACTCTATGCAAAGGAGACGGACCTTGTGGTAGTAGCGATGGGGGCCAAGACTTCCCTTCTCTCGTCTCTCCTATACGCTCCACAGCCTCAATGAAAACAGTCTCCCCTTCAGCTCTGGTTCCGCCGGTCCGTGCCTCTTTTCCTGGCATTACAGCATCATTCCGTGAATCTGTACTAACTCCTTTCTTACCGGGTTTTTGGACACTTTCCTTGTCTTTTTCTCCGATATTTGCGGAACTTAGCGAGTTCTTCTTCACGGGTTTCGCCGTATCTTTTTGCGAGATTTGCTGTGCACTCGCCCCCTTTCCCTCCCTCTCTCTCAGTATGCTCATCATCTCACTCTCTGAAGGATAATCACGGGAAGGACGTGGGCTACGTGAAGGGTCTTGTGCTAGGTCAATAGCTGGAAATAGTGGGTCTTGACGGGCATGATACCCGCACAAATCTGGATACATATACACTAGCCTCTTTGCTGCCTCGCCTGCCTTGCCCCAACTCCCCCCCTGTCCAACTTAACTCCACACTGTTATCCTTTCCGGTTCAGCCCAGTACAACGAGTGGTTAGTGGGCCTGTTATGTTGCTTTTAGGAGTGGATGTAGTGGGTTGTGGTGTTTCGTTCTTTGTCTGTCTAGAGTTCTGAGGGGGTGTGGGTGTCGGTTTCTCTTTACTTTCCTTTTCTCTTTCTCTTTCGTTTGCGAGTGTTTTGGTTGCAATGGTGAGGGTTGCACACGTTGTGTGTCTTGTGAAGTTTTGAGGGCAGGAGTAGTTGTTGTAGAAGTGTTGGGGTGTTGAGCACTAGTGAGAATGCGGTGTGGAGGGTTGTGGGGTCTGTCTCGGAGTGTGTTTCGAGCCCATGGAGCACTTGACAGTTCCACCCCCCCCCCCCCCCACGGGCTCTTGTGGGTTGTTCCAAGGGTGTGTTCACACTTTGCTCCTTTGGAGGCTCACTATCCTCCTCGCCCTCTTGCTCTGCTTTACGAGCAATAATGCTTTCCCCACTTTCCATGTTTCCCTCCATTGCTTCTTCGTACCCTCCATTATGACTAGCCCATATTCTTCTTCTGAGCTGTCTTCCCCCTCAGACTTTTCTCCTCCTTCCTCCTCACCCTCCTCTCCTACTTCTCCCCTCATAAGAGTAACTCCTTTGGCTCCTTTCTTTCGAAACCCGCCACTCTTGTCTCTTTGCTTCCCTTTTGAGGAGTCAGAGTGAGCTGACTTTGAACTGGTTCGTTTGGGGCTAGACTTTTGTTTGGGGCAAAAACGCTTAGTGTGTCCAGTCTGATAGCAGTTATAGCATGTCGCTGTCAGCCACCACTCCTGCTCTGAACTATCACTCCCATTCTTGTTGCCCTTGCCGTTCCCGTTCTTAGTCCATTTCTTGTACTTCTCTCTCTTTTCTCCTTTCTCTCCTCCCTCTCCCTCTCCAAACAGTAGATTCGCTCCCTTACACTCTCTCTTTCTCTCCCTCTCCTTCTTACGTTCCTTCCTCAGTCTCTTTTTTTTCTCGCATCCCACAGCACGTAAATTTCCTTTGCGGACTCTATTATATCATCGTGTGATGGTCTGTTTGCTGCCGATAGTCTGTAGTAATCATTGAAAAATGTTGCTCCATAAGCTTCGTGTTCAGCTAGCTTCTCTAACAGTCCGTTCACTGCCTCATCTGCCCCAAAATCTGCTCCTCGCAAGGCTTCAAGCCAATACTTCTGGAGTTGATGTTGGGTCAGATATTCTTCCATATCTTCTGTCGGTCTTGGTCTCTGATCTTTAAAGGCTTTCTCCTCGACATATCTCGCCGCACCGCTTAGATTACAGTATTTTTTACGATGCAGACTTTTTCAAACGGGCAATGTGCATTTTTGCTGCGAAGGAATTGAACCACTTTGGTTTCCGAGAATGCAGTTGTAACGAGAAGTTGAAACATTCTGCAGCGATGCAGATATTGTTGCTAGTCTCTATACTTCTTCTTTCTCAGCATGTAAACGTCTTTGTTGCTTCTTGTCATTGCCCTTTTCTTCTTTCTTTTCGCTCTGTCTTCCCAAGCTTTCTTCTATTCCTTCGATAGATCTTTCCAGTTGTCTGGTTTCTCTACCGCTACCTTTGCTTCTTGTGGTGTTTGACTACCTCTCTGTCTCTGTTGTAGTGGTTGTTGTGTTTCATCTTCTTCGTCTGATCCCTCCGGTGTGTCCATCTCGTGTGGTTCTCTCGGCTCATCCATTTCTTCTGCTTTCTCACCCTGTCTGTCGTAACCATATTTAGTCTTTGCTGACTTATGCTCTTTAAAAGCATCATGAAACATGTCACAGAGAGTTATGCTAATACCATATTCGTATTCCTCTATATGATAGTAGCAACTTTGTAAATCTTTCTTGTTTCCGCTAAACACAGGAGTGTGAGACAGCAACTGTCTCATGCTAAGTGCTTGTGCAGAAATTCGCTATCCCAGCGGCTCATAATAGTTGATTAGGTAAATACCCGGTCACTCACGAACCTAATACATTAGACGCACGTTTGCTGCGAGACTCCGTTAGAAGCTACGATACTAATTGAAATTTTCAATCCGCACGTAGATAGCAGAACTGACAAACTCAAATGTAATAATGAAACTGAAATAAAGTCCGCACGAATGTAATTATTACTAAATGGTTAGTGTCCAATCCTAAGTGTCAATATGAACCGTTACGTCCGTTACAATTATTAACTAGAACTATATTGTCATTCTACTATATGAATAAATTACTCACCAGTCACAAAGAAATTACTAAAAGTAAAAACGTAGTTATCCAACCAACGTTGAGAACTGGAGACTTCACAATCTACGTTCTACATTTGATCGTAAGTTCCATCCAAGCCTGCAAAGAGTTTGAAATTACGTAAAGTAACGAAGTGACCTCTCTACTATTTACTGGTATTTCACCTGCTCTCACAGAGTCAGGACTCAAAGCAGCCATAGTGTTCTTAATAAAAGTTCGTTGTATCTGCATACTTGAAGAGTTGTATACAAACTCACACCACTCAATCTAACCACTCTGAGAATAATCTAATCTTCCTCCTCTGCAAAAGAGAGGAAACAAGTACGGTGGGAAAATGTAGCAGACTATCAGAGCCAAGCAAAAAAAAGGAAACAGAGAGACATTTCCTATTGTTCGCACTGAAGATAATATTATCAGGCGTAAAAAAAAGTAGTACCGGTTACTTATCTTAATATTATCATTTTCAACTGGCTCAAATTATATATACAGAAACGGGGAAATACATATCTTGACTAGATATAGCTCATCTATACATCACTGTGTATAGTGCTATAAGAAAAGGTAGCATATTTACATATCTGCGCCTACTGAAATACAATAAGCTACTGTCTTTAAATTATATCTTCGGTACTACTGAGATGCGATAAGCTTACCTACTTTAGGTAGTAACAAAATTGAGTACTACAAGTAGTTACGGTACCGGTGGTAATAGTAGTAGTAACTAAGTAGTAGTAGTAGTAGTAGTAGTACTAGTACTAGTAGTAGTAGTAGTAGTAGTAGTAGTAGTAGTAGTAGCAGTAGTAGTAGCGGCGGCAGCATCATCAGTAGTAGTAGTAGTAGTAGTAGTAGTAGTATAGTAGTAGTTACTAAGTAGTAGTAGTAGTAGTAGTAGTAGTAGTAGTAGTAGTAGTAGTGTAGTATTAGCAGTAGTAGCAGTAGCAGTAGTAGTAGTAGTAGTAGTAGTAGTAGTAGTAGGTAGTAGTAGGTAGTAGTAGTAGTAGTAGTAGTAGTAGTAGTAGTAGTAGTAGTAGTAGTACCGTAGTAGCAGCGTAGTAGTAGTAGTAGTAGTAGTAGTAGTAGTAGTAGTAGTAGTAGTAGTAGTAGAGTAGCTAAGTAAGTTCTAGAGTAAGTAAGCACGTAAGTATTACTGGCGACATTCAAGTGCTCCGGTCAGGTCATAATTCTGACCTGCTGCCGTTTTTGTGACCCGTAGCCGTAAGTAATAAAATCTTACAAAACTTTACCGGATGTAACGGTCGAAAACGTAGCCGTTACGCGTCAGGTCAGGAAAACGGCCGCAGGTCAGAATTATGACCTGACCGGAGCACTTGAAGGTCACCAGTAATAAGTAAGCAAACGAGGAAAAAGAAAGCGAAGCAAGGAAGGAAGAGGACCCTATTCACAACTTTGTCAGAGAGTGCTTGGACGACCGTGCCAAGCACGCATCGTGAGCTTTAAAACGTAGCTGTTTCGTTCAAATATCGCCATCGAGTTAGTTGTTACGTCCAAGGAAAATGTCATGAGTGGATTTTTTTGCTGCCTTAGGAATCGGCACATCCTTGCCTTCTTGTCCTTGGTCCTACAAAGTCCATATACATACTCTACTGAAGATAGAATTATGCGCACGTTAGCCTGGATGATTTGCCATAGACTGGACAAACTTTCTCCTGCCTGCCTTCCTTTCTTTCTTTCTTGCTTCCTCCTTCCTTTCTTTCTTTCTTTCTTTCTTTCCGTTTATTCCTTCTGATTATTTCGTATGTTACTTCATTCTTCTTCCTTGGATTCAGTCTCTTCTTTCTTGTTCTCCCTTTGATTTTTTGTCTAAGCTATTCATATCTATATAACTAATGTTGATTTCTTCGTTCCTCCCTCTCTCTCTCTCTGCAATTGTGTCTTTTTGAATCTCTCCCTCCCTTCCTCCCTCCCTCCCTCCCTCCCTCTCTCTCTCTCTCTCTATCTCTCTCTCTCTCTCCACCCCCATCGCTATAAATCATAGCTTGTGGCAAACAGGAGGAGTTGGGAGCTCATATTGGCAGGATAGCTAGTCCCAGACTCGATCTTGATGCTGGTATATTTTTTTTGGAATTCACGCAAACATTTGCGTTAGGGGAGGTCCTGAATGCCAAAATTCCTGTTTTTTAGCAGTACTTGCCGGTGCCTCTGGCAATTCAAAGTACACTGTCGACGGGACAGGAGGGGTCCGGGGGGGCCCTCCCCCGGGACCTCAGCCCGGCGATTGTACGTACCCGTTTTGGTCGCGGGTGGCACCCACACACCAGAAAAATGAGGTCTTGTGCCACCAGGTACTCTCCGGCAATGGAACGTACCCTGAGGATGGGAAAAGGGGGGTCCGGGGGGGCCTTCCCCCCGGGAACCCCAGCCCTGCGATTGTGCGTACCCGTTTTGGTCGCGGGTGGCACCCGCACACCAGAAAAATGAGGTCTTGTGCCACCAGGCGCCGTTTGCGCACACTAGAGGGAGTTAGCGGGTGATAGTTGGTGTATCCGATACTTCTTGATTAGCTCTCTTCGAAAATATAAAAAATATTCCGCCAGGTGGCCTACATACAGGAAAATTGATGTTTTTGCGCCTCCCGCCACCAGCCGTTTGCGCACACCAGAGGGAGTTTCAGGCTGTTGTTTGGTGTACCCGACACCTCTGGGTGCGCTCTCTTCGGAGACAAAAAAGTTTTGGTGGCGGGTGGCACAAAAACAAGAGATTTTAGGTTTTTGTGCCACCAGAGCTTACACTTGCGTTCTGCTGGTACCTCGGGCAATTGAACGTACCCTGTCGACGGGAAAGGGGGAGGGGGGGTCTGGGGGGTTCTCCCCCCGGGAACCCCAGCCCGAGGGGGGGGGGGGGGGGTGCGCGGAGCGCACCGCAAACCATCCTTTCAAGTGTTGGCGCAGCTTCTAATTATTATTATTATTATGATTATTATGATTATTATTATTATTATTATTATTATGGACACCGTGATAGCCCAGTGGTCAAGTTCTACCATCTGGGCCCTGTCGCCAGTTCGATTCCCGTCGGTGCCACCAGTATTTTCATTGAACATACCGGTCCGTCTGGAAGTGTTGGAATTGCCCGTGCGGGGGTGTCATTAGAGCCTATCGTCAATTCTTCGTACTCCCCTCACGGGTGAGACGATGGAGGCGCATGTGCAGATTTGCATCAGCCATTGACAGAGAAGCACTATCATTATTATTATTATTATTATTGACACCGTGATAGCCCAGTGGTCAAGTTCTACCATCTGGGCCCTGTCGCCAGTTCGATTCCCGTCGGTGCCACCAGTATTTTCATTGAACATACCGATCCGTCTGGACCAGTATTTTCATTGAACATACCGGCCCGTCTGGAAGTGTTGGAACTGCCCTTGCGGGGGTGTCATTAGAGCTTATCGTCAATTCTTCGTACTCCCCTCACGGGTGAGACGATGGAGGCGCATGTGCAGAAATGCATCAGCCATTGACAGAGAAGCACTATTATTATTATTATTATTATTATTATTATTATTATTATTATTATTATTATTATTGGACACCGTGATAGCCCAGTGGTCAAGTTCTACCATCTGGGCCCTGTCGCCAGTTCGATTCCCGTCGGTGCACCAGTATTTTCATTGAACATACGTCTATTTCTGGACCAGTATTTTCATTGAACATACCGGTCCGTCTGGAAGTGTTGGAACTGCCTTGCGGGGCGTCATTAGAGCTTATCGTCAATTCTTCGTACTCCCTCACGGGTGAGACGATGGAGGCGCATGTGCAGAAATGCATCAGCCATTGACAGAGAAGCACTATTATTATTATTATTATTATTATTATTATTGGACACCGTGATAGCCCAGTGGTCAAGTTCTACCATCTGGGCCCTGTCGCCAGTTCGATTCCCGTCGGTGCCAGTATTTTCATTGAACATACCGCTCCGTCTGGACCAGTATTTTCATTGAACATACCGGTCCGTCTGGAAGTGTTGGAACTGCCCTTGCGGGGGTGTCATTAGAGCTTATCGTCAATTCTTCGTACTCCCCTCACGGGTGAGAGTCTGACGATGGAGGCGCATGTGCAGAAATGCATCAGCCATTGACAGAGAAGCACTATTATTATTATTATTATTATTATTATTATTATTATTATTATTATTATTATTGGCGCATGTGCAGAAATGCATCAGCCATTGACAGAGAAGCACTATTATTATTATTATTATTATTATTATTATTATTATTATTATTATTATTATTATTATCACTGAAAGCTGTTGGGAGTAGGGGGTGGGGCGGTTGGGGAGAGGGGGGCAATAGAAATTGTGTAACACCCCCCCCCCCACCCCCCACACACACACAGACCAAAGCGGCACCCTTGTCCCTACAAATCATGGTTTGTGGGAACGAGGAGGAGTTGGGAGCTCATATTTGCAGGGTGGCTAGCCCCAGACTAGATGTTGATGTTGATATAGTTTTTTTGAATCCACGTAAACATTTGCTTTAGGGGAGTGTCCTGAATGCCTAAATTCATTGTTTTTTAGCCTATTTTGTTGAACCCTCTGTCAGAATAAATCATGGATTGTGGGAACCAGGAGGTGTTGGGAGCTCATATTGACGGTGGCTAGCCCCAGACTCGATGTTGATGCTGGTATAATTTTTTTGGAATTCACGCAAATATTTGCGTTGTCCTGACTGCCGAAGTTCCTTTTTTTTACCCTATTTTCTTCACCCCCGTCGGAATAAATCACGGTTTGTGTGAACCAGGAGTTGGGAGCTCATATTGACAGAGCGACTAGCCACAGACTCGATCTTGATGCTGGTAATTCACGCAAATATTTGCTTAGGGGAGTGTCCTGAATGCAGAAATTCCTTGGTTTTTTTGGGGGTACTTGCCGGTACTTGCGGCAATCGAACGTACCCTGTCGACGGGGAAGGGGGGGTACGGGGGGGCACCCCCCCCGGGAACCCCAGCCCTGCAATTGTACGTACCCCACGCGGATTAGCTGGCACCAAAATGAATGGCTGAGAATGCTCCAAGGCTCAGAGTTATGCCAGAAGGGTTTATGCCGGTTACCTCCGACAATTGAACGTACCCTATCGACCGTGGAAATGGGGGTCCGAGGGGCCCTCCGGGAACCTAAGCTCTGTAATTGTACGTACCCGAAGCGAATTTGCTGGCACCAAAATGAATGGTTGAGAATACTCCAAGGATCTAAGAGTTGTGCCAGAAGGGTTTATGCCGGTTACCTCCGGCTATTGAACGTACTCTGTCGACTGTGGAAGGGGGGTCCGAGGGGCCCTTCCCCCGAGAACCCCAGCCCTGTATTTGTATATAATCATGCGATCTGGTTCTAACAGTGCAGGTCCTCAAGGAAAACTGGAACGAAGGTTCAACAGTTAAGCTCCTTAGAAAGAAAATATGAGAGAGAATGAGAGAGGAAAGAAGAGGAAAGATACAAGAAAAAGAAAAACATAAAACAACAGACAGAGAAAACAGGAAAAGAAAAACAGAAACAAAGAAGGAAGGACAGAACACAAAGACAGACACAACATACAATGCAGACAAAGGCAGGGGAGACAAGAATGCAGAGATCAGACACAATTAACACAGGGCGCAAGTGAGGTCGATTGACAGTCAGTGAGACAAGCGCTTAAGGAAACTGCAGCACCTAACGTAATTCACTCGCACCCGTAGGCTATCGCCAGGAGGGTTGGTGCAGAGCGTAGTAAGGCTCGACGTGGCGATTGCTCGCGATGTGACTATGCCGAGTGCTGCAATATCCATTAGGACACAGCGAGACAAGATCACAAGATATCTCGTTATGATTTCCGCAAACTCCCGTTAAAATGTAGACCGAGACATCTTGTATAAACGAGAAAAAAACGAGAAATCTTGTGATCTTTGTCACCGTGGGACAGGCTTTATAATTATTATTATTATTATTATTAGGGAGTACATAGGCCATCGGTCCTTTCCATGGGCTGATTGGTATAAAGCTCCTAGAGTAATGTTCTATGCCGTCACTTCCTTTAGTCCACCGATTGGTGTGGAGACTTTCCTTGTGGAATGGAGGACTGGATGCACATGGCCTTTTGGCTCAGCAATTGGCAGGAGATACACTATTATTATTATTATTATTAGAATTATTATTATTATGGACACCGTGATAGCCCAGTGGTCAAGTTCTACCATCTGGGCCCTGTCGCCAGTTCGATTCCCGTCGGTGCCACCAGTATTTTCATTGAACATACCGATCCGTCTGGACCAGTATTTTCATTGAACATACCGGCCCGTCTGGAAGTGTTGGAACTGCCCTTGCGGGGGTGTCATTAGAGCTTATCGTCAATTCTTCGTACTCCCCTCACGGGTGAGACGATGGAGGCGCATGTGCAGAAATGCATCAGCCATTGACAGAGAAGCACTATTATTATTATTATTATTATTATTATTATTATTATGATTATGATTATGATTATGAGTATGATTACGATTATGATTATGATTATGATTATGAATATGATTATTATGATTATTATGATTATTATGATTCCTATGATTCTTATGATTCTTATGATTCTTATGATTCTTATGATTCTTATTCTTATTCTTATTCTACGTACCCGAAGCGAGTTAGCCTGCACCAAAATGAATGGCTGAGAATGTTGCAAGGTTCTAAGAGTTGTGCCAGAAGGGTTTATGCCTGTTACCTCCGGCAAACGAGGTTTCCGGGGGGCCTCCCCGCGGGAACCCAGCCCCGCACTTGTACGTACCCGAAGCGAATTCGCCGGCGCCAATATGAATGGCTGAGAATGCTCCAAGGCTCCCCAAGTTGCCAGAAGGATTGAGAGTCTGATTTTTGGTTGTCACAACCTCGGGACGAGCTCTAGGTAGTGAACCAGTTGAAATAGAGATTTACGATTTTGGCAAAGTAGTGATAAAATGAATGGCTGAGAATGCTCCAGTGCTCTCAGAGTTGTGCCAGAGGGGCTTAGAGTCTGATTCTTTGTATTTTCGCAATCTTGTCATGAGCTCTTTTTTAGGGATATAGTTGAAATTATGAAATTTGAACGTAATGACAAAGTAGTGCCAACATGAATGGCTGAGATTGCTCCAAGGCTGTAAAGTTGTGCATGTGAGAATAAGAGGAAAAGCGACCTTGGGAAGAGGAGAGGGGAGGATGCGCGAAGCGCA
Organism: Paulinella micropora; assembly: GCA_019918135.1. Classification (NCBI taxonomy): domain Eukaryota; phylum Cercozoa; class Imbricatea; order Euglyphida; family Paulinellidae; genus Paulinella; species Paulinella micropora. Next base: position 18,187 of record WBZZ01003749.1, on the reverse strand, counting down.
GCGCAAACCATCCTTTCAGGTGTTGGCGCAGCCCCTAGTTGTTGTTGTTGTTGTTGTTGTTGTTATTGTTATTGTTGTTGTTATTGTTATTATTATTATTATTATTAGGGAGTACATAGGCCATCGGTCCTTTCCATGGGCTGATTGGTATAAAGCTCCTAGAGTAATGTTCTATGCAGTCACTTCCTTTATTCCACCGATTGGTGTGGAGACTTTCCTTATGGAATGGAGGACTGGATGCACATGGCCTTTTGGCTCAGCAATTGGCAGACGATACACGGAGGCTCGTGCCCTTGTTCGAGGTGCTCCATCCCCACCTAGTCAGTCTCTCGACTGATTATAGGGGCCACCGATGGCGCTCCTGAGGGCAAGACTACACTAAGCCGAGGTTATTCCGCAGTCCCAACAACCTCTTGCAACGTTGCCGAATGTGCAAGTGCGTACACCAAGCATGGTTGCTAGAACTACCTCAAAACCCCACCCATAACAATTTGGTATCCGCTGGGTCCACTGGCTATCAACCGGCATAGCGGAGTTTAAGATCTTCGACAGGCGCCCAACGACCCTCCTCCCCAGCATCATCCACCAAATGGTTTTGAGTTGGCATCACAGTTTAACGCCGTATGGCCATTGGGCTGAATAATAATAATAATAAGTAAATCTGCCTTGGAGTGTTGACTGTGACATATTTGAGGGAAATCCCGATGAAAAAACCTAGTCACACTTGCTAAACAGAGTTCCAGCCCAATGGCCTCAAAGCGTTAAACTGTGACGCCAACTCATAACTCTTTGGTGGTAGATGCTGGGGAGGAGGGTCGTTGCGCGCGTAAAAGATCTTAAACTCCGCATATGCTGGTTGATAGCCCAGGACCCAGCAGACACCAGATTGTTATGGGTGGGGTTTCGAGGCAGCTCTAGCAACCGCGCTTGGTGTATGCACTTGCACATTCGGTGACGTCTTGCAAGAGGTTGCTGGGACTGCGGAATAACCTCGGCTTAGTGCAGTCTTGCCCTCAGGAGCTCCATCGGTGGCCCCGATCATCAGGCGAGAGACTGACACGGGGGGGTGGAGGACCTCGAACAAGGGTATTGGAGGCTTATGTCAGTTGAGGATATGCCATTAGCTGCATCAGTACGCCTCAGATATAGTATTATTATTATTATTATTATTATTATTATTATTATTATTATTATTATTATTATTATGGAGGGGTGCACAGTATGGCACCCCACGGGAAGAGGAGGTGGTTGGGCCTCTTCCCACTGGTTTCGAGGCTATGTCGTTGTGTTGGCTCCGAGGCTATGTTGTTGTGTTGGTTCCGAGGCTATGTAGTTGTGTTGGTTCCGAGGCTCTGTTGTTGTGTGGGTTCCGAGGCTATGTCGATGTGGGTTCCGATGCTATGTTGTTGTGTTGGTTCCGAGGCCATGTCGTTGTGTTGTTTTTTATAAGACCTACACCACGTGGGATCAAAGGGGTATTTACATTCCGCGATCTAGGGGTGGTGACGGGTTTCGAGGCGTCCCAGATACTTACCACAAAACGTCCTCATGCGCTGGCAGACCGCATGAAATGTCTGCTACCCCTGTGAGTACCTCCATGCGGGACCTACCCAGTCTCGTGGAGCTCTCACGCGGGGAAGATCAATCATTTGTAGTTGATTTCCTGCAAGGTACCCGACACTGTGCGGGTAGTAGGGACTTCCTTTTGGGGCTTTCTATGCAGGATGGTTAGAGTCACTCTTCCCTCCCCAACATACTCACTGTAGTCCCTGTTGGGTCGAGGGATGGAGGCGCATGGCCCTCGGGCTCAGCCATGACAGATTAATATATATTATTATTATTATTATTATTATTATTATTATTATTTAGGGAGTACATAGGCCATCGGTCCTTTCCATCGGCTGATTGGTATAAAGCTCCTAGAGTAATGTTCTATGCCGTCACTTCCTTTATTCCACCGATTGGTGTGGAGACTTTCCTTATGGAATGGAGGACTGGATGCACATGGCCTTTTGGCTAAGCAATTGGCAGGAGATACACTATTATTATTATTATTATTATTATTATTATTATTATTATTTAGACACCGTGATAGCCCAGTGGTCAAGTTCTACCATCTGGGCCCTGTCGCCAGTTCGATTCCCGTCGGTGCCACCAGTATTTTCATTGAACATACCGGTCTATTTCTGGACCAGTATTTTCATTGAACATAACGGCCCGTCTGGAAGTGTTGGAACTGCCCTTGCGGGGGTGTCATTAGAGCTTATCGTCAATTCTTCGTACTCCCCTCACGGGTGAGACGATGGAGGCGCATGTGCAGAAATGCATCAGCCATTGACAGAGAAGCACTATTATTATTATTATTATTATTATTATTATTATTAGGGAGTACATAGGCCATCGGTCCTTTCCATGGGCTGATTGGTATAAAGCTCCTAGAGTAATGTTCTATGCCGTCACTTCCTTTATTCCACCGATTGGTGTGGAGACTTTCCTTATGGAATGGAGGACTGGATGCACATGGCCTTTTGGAGGGAGTACATAGGCCATCGGTCCTTTCCATGGGCTGATTGGTATAAAGCTCCTAGAGTAATGTTCTATGCCGTCACTTCCTTTATTCCACCGATTGGTGTGGAGACTTTCCTTATGGAATGGAGGACTGGATGCACATGGCCTTTTGGCTCAGCAATTGGCAGGAGATACACTATTATTATTATTATTATTATTATTATTCAGCCCAATGGCCTTACGGCGTTAAACTGTGATGCCAATCCATAACCATTCGGTGGTATGCTGGGGAGGAGGATCGTTGAGGCCTCATAAAAGATCTTTAACTCCGCCATGCTGGTTGGTAGCCCAGGACCCAGTTGTCTGCCAAATTGTTATGGATGGGGTTTTGAAGCAGTTCTAGCCGCCATGCTTGGTGTATGGACTTGCACATTCGGCGACGTTTTGCAAGAGTACTGGAACTGCGGAGTAACCTTGGCTTAGTACTGGAGTGTTGACTGTGATGTATTTGAGGGTAACCCCCGATGAAAAAACCTAGTCACATTGTTCTATAGTTGCTTGCTTACCAGAGTTCCAGCCCAATGGCCTTACGGCGTTAAACTGTGATGCCAATCCATAACCATTCGGTAGTATGCTGGGGAGGAGGATCGTTGAGGCCTCATAAAAGATCTTTAACTCCGCCATGCTGGTTGGTAGCCCAGGACCCAGTTGTCTGCCAAATTGTTATGGATGGGGTTTTGAAGCAGTTCTAGCCGCCATGCTCGGTGTATGCACTTGCACATTCGGCGACGTTTTGCAAGAGGTTACTGGAACTGCGGAGTAACCTTGGCTTAGTGCGGTCTTGCCCTCAGGAGCTCCATCGGTGGCCTTGCTTACCAGTCGAGAGACTGGCCAGGAAAGGGGGATTGGAGGACCTCGAACAAGGGTATTGGAGGCTTATGTCCTGACACGGATCGTGCCATGCAGCTGCATCAGTACGCCTTAGAGAAACAATAATATTATTATGATTATTATTATTATTATTATTCTGGGGGGCACCAATACATGGTTGGGTGTCACCGCCACACGGCGGGGTTGGGGCCGTTGGCAGCTTGTTATGAGGGGTACATAATCAGTGCTCCACTGATTCATGAGACGGGAACTTTTACTGAGAGAAGCTCTCTCACCACGCTCACGGCTCTTGGCTCGGGGTGGCCTCTGGTATCACTCGGGGTGAGTGCGGGGGGTGGGGGTTATCTGAGAGAGGGGGTTGGGCTCAGTGGGTCACTGGACAGGTTGGTTAACTAAACTACTGTCGGCATGAGTGGGTATGAAGGCGACAGGCCCCACACATTTCCACAAGCCTTGAAATCACTCAACTGCCACAGTAGCGACTGCCTGGACGCGGGGCTCCTGACTCACCCTCTCTCCCAGAACCCATCGTGCTCACTTTGCGGATGCCATGGGGATGCTCTGGCGGAGGGTCGGGACGTGTTGGGTGCATGTGACCGGGCCTGTCACTTAGTGTTCTCGGTAGATGACTCTTTTGTAGCTTCTATCGGACGCAGGGTGGCTTGCCACGACACCTCAATGATGCATAGTACGTCACGTCTCTGGCCTGGTTACGGGGGCGGGTAACTGAGGCGGGTTCCTGAAGGCTGGTTACGGAAGCTATGTTATTGTTGTTGGGTTCCTGGCTGCTATGTTATTGTTGTTGGGTTCCTGGCTGCTATGTTATTGTTGTTGGGTTCCTGGCTGCTATGTTATTGTTGTTGGGTTCCTGGCGGCGTACATGTTTATGCTTTTTTAAGGGTTGACCTTTAAATAACCCCACTCGGGTCTTCTTTTATCGAGCTCACCACTCGGTGGATGGAGGCCTGGGGTAGACTTATACGATGTTTTTGATGCTAGGTTCCGTCTCCAGGGATTCGACTGGCATCGCTGCTTTGCCTCACCGCACTGCCTCACCCACACATCCACGCTGGCACACTGTTTCTCCTCTTGCTCTTGTACCTACGTCGCACACAGCTATGAGCTCACGCCGATGAGTGGTTGTGACGAGGTGGACCCAGCTGGATTTCGGGCGAGCCACGGCGGCCTCGCTCTCGCTCGCTCTCTCTCTCTCTCTCTCTCTTTTTTTTTCTTTTTTTTTTCTTTTTTTTTTTTTTTTTTGTTTTTTGTTGTTGTTGTTGTTGTTGTTTTGCTTTGCTTTGCTTTGGGCGAGGCCTAGCTTTCACATGGGCGGGCTGAGCCTATGAGGGGCGCACGATAAGCGTTCCATTGATTTATGAGACGGGTCCCAATTACTGAGAGTAACTCATGTGAGTTGCTCATCATACTCATGGCTCTTGGCTCGGGGTGGCCTCTGGAATCACAAGGGGTGGGCACTGGGGGAGGGGGTTGTGTTCAGAGGGTCACCGCGAAGGATGGTCAACCAAACTACTGTCGGTCATGACACTCTCTCAGACTTATACTTGATGCGGGTCGTGGCGGTCCCACGACAGATGCGTGTCACACGGACACTCAAAATATCATCAGCAGCAAAAATAGTACAACCGATACTCCAGTTTTGGAGAAGTATGGACCCGGTTGAGGATCCAAAGGCAAGACATTATCTGCCAGTATATAAAGACGCAAAAAGTCTCGAGACATGGGATGATACAATTACTCCCAGAGACAAGGATTACACTGCGTGGACCATTCAGACACTGCCAAGAGGAGTGCTTGATATCCCTTTTGAATTATCGTTGGGCGGAATCCCTAATAAGATCTGGGACATTCTCGAACAGTCAAAGTTTGATCTGACTTTTGTTGGTGGTCCTCCACCAGGTAAAGAAATCCGCGCCAGACGACGAAGGCAGTAACAAGGAAACTATTTTTCTTTATGCGTCTCAAACAAACTGGTTGATTGCCCACGGCGTATCATGATTTGATCATGCATCATCAGTTATCAATATGAATTAAAAAGACTCAGTGATATAACTTGGCATTCGATCGCAACATACGAGTGCGAAAGGTCGATCGAAGATGATACTACACCGTATACGGGGATCGCTAGTGTATTGAGCGATGGTGCTCCCGGGTATGACCCTTTCCACGTCCTGGGATAATGTTCTCGAAAATGAAATGTTCTCTGAAACTTTCATTAAATTATTTTTTACGATAGATTATATACTGTCGTACCTGAGCACGGTCAATCTCTACTTGTGTCGGTATATCGCAGGGTCGGGTACATACACCTCGACTTCGGATATAGCTATTAGGACTGGCCCCCTAATACTATATCATAGAATATCCGCCTTATACAAGGGTATGTCATTAAAAAAGACAATGTACTTACGATCTCCCTGTGAATAATAATAATAATAGTGCTTCTCTGTCAATGGCTGATGCATTTCTGCACATGCGCCTCCATCGTCTCACCCGTGAGGGGAGTACGAAGAATTGACGATAAGCTCTAATGACACCCCCGCAAGGGCAGTTCCAACACTTCCAGACGGACCGGTATGTTCAATGAAAATACTGAGAAATAGACCGGTATGTTCAATGAAAATACTGGTGGCACCGACGGGAATCGAACTGGCGACAGGGCCCAGATGGTAGAACTTGACCACTGGGCTATCACGGTGTCCGATAATAATAATAATAATAATAATAATAATAATAATAATAATAATAATAATAGTGCTTCTCTGTCAATGGCTGATGCATTTCTGCACATGCGCCTCCATCGTCTCACCCGTGAGGGGAGTACGAAGAATTGACGATAGGCTCTAATGACACCCCCGCAAGGGCAGTTCCAACACTTCCAGACGGACCGGTATGTTCGATGAAAATACTGGTGGCACCGACTGGAATCGAACTGGCGACAGGGCCCAGATGGTAGAACTTGACCACTGGGCTATCACGGTGTCCGATAATAATAATAATAATAATAATAATGATAAGAATAAGAAGAAGAAGGAGATCAAAGGGGGAATCGTACTACAGCACCACGTTGCTTGTATTTTTTATTAATAGTACGTTTGTTCTTGACATACTGCCGAGAAAAAAAAAAAAAAAGATTGAGGGGAAGGAGTTCAAATATCTACAAGAATGGCTGGAGAATCCGCTTTGACGTGCCGTATGAGGATATAGTTATCGTCTTTTAGCGTCTATCCGTGGGTCGATGCGCTGTGTGGCATACTCCATAGCGCATACTATTTGCAGAAAGAAATCAGAAGGTGTATGACGAAAATGCTATTTCCGTCATAAAATCGGGAGGGGGTACTGTAGGCATCACCCCCCGGATAGCCGGTAAAAAGTACCTTTTCCTGGTGACAGGTGCACCAGCTTGTTTTTCAGTATTATTTGTCCGGATTGGACCTGATGCAATTTTATTCCTGGTCTGTTGCCGTTTTCCTTTTTGGCTTCACTGAGCTTATATAACGAGACATCATTCTCATCTTTTGAGGACTGTGTTTGGTTGTATTACCGACTTTTTACGAGCTATCGTTGGGGGCATTACAAACTTCTTAAGCCGGTGTTATGAGCCTTGTACGTGTTGAAGCACAACAAATCACCCAGAGTGATCAAGAGGAAAGGCATCCACTGTCTGTGTCACACCCAAGAATGATACAGCAGAAGGGAAGTCGTTCCAGTGCTTCAGTGCCACTGCGTGAATCGTTGTGGTTGGGCAGGGGGTAGAGCTCTGCAGAGGCTGGGCTACCGACAGGAGACAAGAGTGAGCCTTCGGGTCAGAAGGACATCTACAGGAACGGTTTAGGGGTTTGGACCACAAAACCCCATTAATAGGCAAGCCCAGAAACCAGTTCAGCGTTGCTTGTGGCGCGCAGTAGTGTTGGTGGGTGCAGGATAGCTACCTGCTCAGGACAACCAACAGGAAAAGGCCAACAGCTGATTGCTGCAAGGAGGACCCTGGCAACGTACCCGTAGAGGGGGATTTCCAGAGGGGGTGTCGGCCAGTTAAGAACAAACAACAGACAGGGAATAACAACCTTTCTGGAGTGGCAAAGTAACTTCAGATGTCTGAAAAAACGAAAAACGGAAATGAGCCTAACAACGTACCTTACTATAGCGGTAGGGAAGCGGACTGGGAAGACTTTCAACGTGCTCTAATGCTAGAGGCAGTTAGGAAGGACCTTAAAGGTGGTTTTGAGAACCTCCAGGGGCATAAGCTGGAAGTGCATCGTGTCAACCTTCGCAGGCTGCACATGGCAGGCAAGAACGTACCAGACTACATGAGTCGGTGGGAGAGACATGCGAAGAAGAAGGCAGCAGTAGCAGCAGTAGCAGCAGCTAGCAGCAGCTATGCAAGTGGAGTGCTGGACAGTGCTTTGGGGCTGCAAGGAAGTGCAAGCAATGAAGAAGAAGAGACTGGTATGCCAGTTTTAGATGATGCAAAGGAGGAGTCGAGTAGCGCTAGCAGTACTGACACTGGGGACTCTGCAGACGAGGAAGAACAAGAAAGAGAGGAAGAGAGCTCAAGCACAGCTACAAGGCGTGAGTCTGCCTCAAGGAAGTATGAGGAGGAAAGGAGAGCAAGACCAAAGACATCCTCCTCTCAATTGTCGTCAGTCAGAGATGAATCTGGCAGTGCAGACATAAGTGGCAGTGGTGAGTCAAAAGGACCAACAGCGGGACTATCTACAGCTGCAGCAACGGACAAGAAGTCAGAGGCTACGAAGCGCAAGGAGAAGCGAAAGGAGCGACAACTTGTGGTAAGCTATGACGAAAGCCTGTTAGTGGCAGTACAAGAGAAGAGGGTGGAGTTGTTCACTCTAATCTATGTGCACCTCAAGGGTGAGGCAAAGAGATTGGTCACCGACCTAGTCAGGGACGGGACGCCGGAATTTGGACAGCAACCTGATTCTACGTGGAAAAGGCTTAAAGGCCTGCAGAGGAAAGGCAATCCCAGTGATCTGCTTGAGAAGCAGAGAAAAATGGCTCGGTGGGAATTTAACTCTTCTACGCAATATGAAGGGCAGATTGCTGAATTCGATGCAGTGAGGGAGCAGTTAGCCAAGAAGGGGCACCATCCCTCTGATGTGAGCTTTGAGCAAATTATCCGGGATGCGGTAATGGGTCCAGCAATGAGGGACAAGGTGCAGAAAGACTGGAAGCAGTGGTTGCTGGCAGCCGATTTTGAGAAAGATAAGCAAGCATGGGACGTGCATCAATGGTGGCAAAAGCTAAAACGAAAGGCCAAGGACATTGATCTGCAAAAGGAAAGAGAAAGGAAGGCCAGCAAGAATGCAAAGGCTAATGCTGCAAAGGTAGAAAAGAAGAGACCCTTTACTACCCCATGCCTGTACTTCAAGAAGGGAAGGTGTAAGAAGAAGATGATTACCGCTTTCTTACAGTCATTTTTTACAATGCCTGTAAGAAAACGGTCTTTTAGGACCAAATCGCCAAAAATCAACAAACAAGAAATCAAGAAGAAATCAAGTAGAAATCAAGAAAGGAAGAAGGAAGGAAGAAGATATGGTAGAAACAAGGAAATATGGAATGGAACAAAAACCACACACCACACAAAAAAAAACACAATATCACCTACCAAAAATAACATACTGAAAAAGAAAACAAATGACGACAGAACCAAGAACAGAGGTAGCCATATCGGCCCACCAAAACGAGAACGGCATTTCAAACCACTCACCAGGAAAATTAGAAATAGAACATCTAGAACATAGTCCAATCGGTCCAAGTATGGATTATATGGAATAACTAATAACAAAATGGAAATAAAAAAAAGAAACCGACCACCTAAACCTTTTTTCCTGCGACAAAAATCGTCGGCACTCGCCAGAGTTCAGAAACCAAAAAAGGCAAGAAGTCGGAAACACCAAGGTAAGTCAAAATGAGCGAGAGTTTGATTAGTAAAGAAAATAGAACCATTGATGATTATGTTTTTATGTTTGAAACTTCTAAGCAAGGTAAAGATAAAATAAGAAAGATTATCTTTACAGCAGAAGAAAAAATAAATAAAATCAATAAAGAAATAGAACTACTAATAACAAAAAGAAATCAAGAGCGAGTAAAGTTGGAAGGTGCTAATAAAGTATTGAAAAAAATAGTTGATGAAGGAATTGATGTAGAAGAAGATAGGAGATTTGATTTGGAGAGAAAAAGTAAATTAATCAGAAAGGAGAAAGAATTGAAAATGTTTAAGATTTGGAAAAAAGATAACAGATATGAGTATGATGAAGTAGTGATAAATAAAATAAGAAAAGGAATAGATGAAGAAGGATTGACTTTTAATAAATCCTTTATTCGTTATTCAGATTATGACTTACATAAGTTAAATGAAAATGCTAATATGTATAAATGTATGAGAGAGAGTGAGAACAGTGGTCTAAACCACTAAGCCCCTTATCACATAGGGCTATATAAGTAGTGTGTGTATATTTATTCAAAAAAAAAACCAAAACACCCAACTTACAAAGAAATTTATTCTTATGTTGTTTTTGTAGAATGGATGATTTAGCTTCTGCTTTGGAAGGTGTCCAGTTTGACCAAGCCGACCCTGCCCCAGCCGAGCCCGTTCCAGCCGACCCTGTTCCAGCCGAGCCCGTTCCAGCCGACCCTGTTCCAGCCGAGCCCGCCCCTGGCCAGCCAGCCCCAGCCGACCAAGCCCCAGCCATCCCAGGACCCTGGGTAAAGTACGAAAATATACCAGACGATACAAAGTATTTGGTCGTCCAACTCTCACTCGGGTTCGTTATGGCGGATAAGAAAGTGAAGATGGCTAAAAAGAAAAATGAAATGAAGAGTGCGCCAGGGCACGTTTATTGTTGTGCCGAGATTGATAGTGGAATACTGAACCCTGTAAGCCAGCAATTTTTCATAGTGAGTGCGGGAGAGGGTGAGGACGAAAATGTCAGCATCTTTCCTTCTCTCACCTCAATTCACAAAAAGTATAGGAGTGAAATGAAAAAAATCAACTACATTCTTCCAATTTCAGGCAACTGGAAGATGGCATCCCCCCGTAAATTTTAAGCTTATAAATCCAACTTTTCAACTTTCTTTCTTTCTCGTTTGCTAGTCCTGATATTCTCCGGCTGTATGTCTTCCCGGTTTAATAATTCTTTCGTTTTCTTTTCTTTTGTTAAATCTTTAACTTGTTCGTTAATTTGTTTTTCCTCGTCCGCCGGTTTATCAAATTTGGTCTTCAATAGTTCCCTAGGACTGACCAACTCGTCTGAATTTAATATTAACTTGAAGCCCTTACGACCAACTACTGTAAATATCTGCTTACTGTATTGTCGGCCCCCTTTTGAAAATAAATTCCTTTTTAATTCCTTTCTCACTTTATCGCCCTTTTCAAATTCTTCTATTAAATGGTCTCGTTGAATAAGTTGTTTATTTTTATTTACACCCTTAAATACATCAATCGGCTTAGCTTGAATTGTTCTGTGAAACCTCATATTATAAGCATCAACCATATCTTCAATCCAAGAAACCCAATCAAAATTACCATTAGTTTCAAATAGAATGTCAAGCCACCGTCTAATGGTTCTTATTACTCTATCTACGATAGCAAGAGCCCTATGGTCTCCTATTTCAACCGTCCGATGTTCAATATTATTCTCTCTGAAATAATCTTTAACCATTCCTTTATATTCACTTCCACTGTCGGTAGTAATGCTTTCTGGTGTGTATGGTATTGATTTCAAAGCCATATAAACTTCTTTCGCCGTTTTGTTTTTAAGCGGTTTAATGATTAAAAATCGGCTGTGAGTGTCAATCCAAAATAACATCCAGGCATAACCTTTATTTCCTTTCTTATCTTTAAGTTTTGACATATCCGCCAAATCTACAAATACTTGTTTAAGTGGTTTGTCGGACCATATAGTATTCCATTTATCTGTTGGTAATCTTTTTTGGTAATGAATTTCAAGTGCTTGTTGTTCCTTTCTTTCATCCACATCCTCCACAACTTCATTATTTCCTGTATGCTTATGGTCCATTGCTGTATGCGGCTAAAAAAGTAAGGTAGTTTATCACGATATATAAAAGAGTAAATAATAAGTCGTGCATAAAGTTATATATTAGAATTTAAGAAAAATTTTAGATGTATCATTGTTTTCTTTTTTTGGTTTCTCGGGTTGTTGATTATAAACATTAACTGATATGTTTGATTTCTTGCCTTTACCTTTCTTAGGCTGTTCCTCTTCTTCCTCGCTTTCCTCGCTCTCACTCTCTTCTTCCACTTTCTTTTTTACAACCTTCTTCGCCTTCTTCTGTTTAGTCTTTAATTTAATACCCGCAACCCGACGGGCAACGATATCTACAAAATCTTGTTCTACTTCCTCATCCGAGCTGCTTTCCTCACTTATCTCGCCGTCTCGCCCATCTATCATATCCTTAGCCAACTGTTTCTTGGCCGTATGTTCCATCTTTTCATCATTGGTCATTTCTTTCACATTCTTCGCCTCTTCCTCCGCTAGTAGTTCCCTAGCCCTCTCAATCTTCCTTTGCTTAGCCTTTTCCTTTCGCCTCGCATTCGCGATTTTAAGATTTTCTACCGAAGATTTACCCGGCATACTTGTTTGCTATGGGTTGGTATATTTTCCTAAATATAATATTTTAATTAAGATAATATATTGGTAATTATGTATTAAACAAATATACATTATAAGACAAAAAGCGACAATGCCAGACTATAAGCAAGGAAAAATTTATTCAATCAGGTCTCACCAGACAGACCAGATTTACATAGGCTCTACAACAGAACCATTACATAAAAGGCTATATAAACATAGACAAGATTTCAAAATACAGAAGAAACAAGTATCATCCAAGGAAATTATAAAATATGAAGACAACTACATCGAATTGATAGAAGAATTCCCTTGTAATAATGTATATGAACTAAGAAAAAGAGAAGGAGAAATAATCAGACAAACAGAAAACTGTGTTAATAAATACATAGCAGGAAGAACAAAAAAAGAGTGGGATGAAGAACATAAAGATGATTTAAAACAATATCATAAAGAATACAACAAACGAAATAGAGAAAATATAAAACAACAAAGGAAACAATATTTTGAAGAATATTATGAAAAAAATAAAATGTATTATCAACAAAGACAGAAAGAATATCGAAAACAAAATAAAGAGATTGTAGCAAAGAAAGCAAGAGAATATTACAATAGAAATAAAAGAATAGGGCTAGCAACATTCAATTTTTGAAATACAGATATATTTTTTTTAGCTTAATATACAATGAGTCAATTCAAAAGTCTGTTGGGGTTGAATGACTTAACCTGCGACTCTTTAAATATACTTAACTTAGATCTAACAAACACTAATATTATCGGCTTATACACAGATAGGGTGCCAGAAGATGCTGACCCCGTAAATCTTTATTTTACTAATAGCCGATTTGATGCGAGGTTGGCTTTAAAATCAACGACCGACTTAAAAGAAGGCACTAATCTATACTATACTGATGGTAGGTTTGATGCGCGACTAACTACTAAATCAACCACTAACCTAGCCGAAGGAACTAACTTATACTACACCACAGCAAGGGCTAATACAGATTTTGACACAAGGATAGCAACTAAATCAATAGATGCTTTAAGTGATGTAGTCATAACAGGCACCCCCGCTGATAACCAACTGCTCATTTACAGCACGGGGCAATGGCGAAATGTTGCTTCTCCTTTTCTTAGATTGGATGGCCTCACTATGATGTTTGGAAATTTAAATATGGGAGGTTTTAATGTAGTAAATGTGGGCACTGTTGATGGTATTGATGTTTCGGCTCTTGATAGTTCCGTGGTTAAACTAACAGGCGACCAAACCATAACAGGAAACAAAACATTTACTACTTATGTGGCCGTAAAAGACTCAAATCCATTAAACACAGGCAAATTATTCTTCAATTATAACAATAATATGGGCTCTATCTATTCGTCGGAGGCAGGTGGAGCAACGGGCTATCCATTATCTTTTGTCGGCTCGTCTATACTTTTTGCTCCAACAACAGGTGGTGGAATGACATTAACTGGCAATGTTTTAAATTTTAACAGCACAACAGCAATCAGCGGACTGCCCGCACCATTCTATGACGGCGATGCTTCAACAAAAGCATATACCGATACGAAACTGGCAAAGGACGGCACAACGGCTATGACGGGCAGTTTAAATATGGGTGGATTTAACATAACAAATGTGAATTTGGTTGATGGTATTGATGTTTCTACTCTTGATACTTCGGCCGTGAAACTAACAGGAGACCAAACCATAGCGGGTATTAAGACATTTAGCAGTATAATAAATGCGAGTGCGGGGATTGATATGAAAAGCCAAAGCATAACAAATGTTAATCTTGTTGATGGTGTTGATGTTTCTGCCCTTGATACTTCGGTTGTCAAACTAACAGGAGACCAAACCATAGCGGGGAATAAAAAATTTACTTCAACAATAGAAGTGCGGGGTGCCACAGGTCCAGCCGCTTTTGATGGTATCGGTATTGCCTTTGATACGGCAACAAATATAGGAGAGATTGTGGCACAAAAAATAGCAACTGCGGGATATTATCCATTACAAATAACAGGGTCATATGTTGATTTATATGCGGGGGATAATGTAATCGCGACAGCAACGGGCACGACACTATCTTTAAACAATAGAAAAATTACAAACTTAGCCACACCAACAGCAACAACGGACGGGGCGAATAAAACGTATGTGGATACATTAGACGGCCAAAATGTGAAAATAACAGGAAACCAAACCATAGCAGGAATTAAGACATTTAGCAGTGCCCTTGAAATAACAGGAAATTCAACGAATGCCACAACAAAAGGAACATTCGTGGTTTTTAACTCCACAGCCAATATAGGAACTATTGGATGCCTTGATATGGGCACTGGTGTAAATTATAACTTTGAAATAAATGCGAAAAAAATAAGTTTCATTATTGATGGGGCGATAGTCGGTTGGGTAAATGCTTCGGGGCTAGATTGTAATAGTAGCAAAATAGCCAACCTTGGAACTCCGACATTATCAACGGATGGAGCAACAAAAGGATATGCGGACACATTGGACGGACAAAATGTAAAACTATCAACAGACCAAACCATAACAGGAAGCAAAACATTCAACGGGGCGAGCACTGTGATAAAATATCTAACTTTAACGAACAATGCTGATTTTAATAATCAAACTATCACTAATGGCGGAAATATAACATATAATGGTGCGAGGATATTAAACCAAAATGGAGGAGATATCTTTTTCAGTCAGACATCAGGAGATTACCAATATTTCTTATATACTTTAAATACGGCTTCAAGCGGAACCGCGAACCAACGAGGCTACCTATTCACGAATGTAGCGGCTGATGTAAAAGGGGCTGGACTTTATATTTCAAAACTTTTGGATAATAAAAGTGCTTCGTCTGACATTGTCCGTTTTAACAATGCGGGCGGTATGCGGTTTTATGGTGCCTTAGATATGAACAGCAACAACATAACGAGTGGTGGAACAATAACAGGAACTACATTAACGGCAACCGCGGGGATATCAACAACAACATTAACGGCGAGCGGATTAATCACGGCAAATGCGGGTATATCAACAACGACAGCAACCGCGAGCGGCCTACTAACAGCGACAGGAGGGTCTAGCATAGTTATACAAGGAAACACAAATGGAGGTAATACGAGAGGAATATTTTTGTGGGACACTGGCAATACAAATTATGGCATTTATATGGCTTCAAATGGGGGAGCCACAAATACCAGAAGTCTAGCGGGAGGGTCTGCGGTTGCTGGAAACGATTTTACTTCTTTCGCGATTAGATTTAGGGTAAGTAATGCTTCAACCGATGGTTTTATATGGGAGAATTCGTCCGAACAATTGTTAATGTCGTTGAATGGGGCAAACGGGACTTTATGGACAAAAGGGTTAATAACGGCTAGTGCGGGTATATCAACAACAACATTAACAACAAGCGACAATATAGTAGTAGGAGCGGGTAAAAGTGTGATTATTGATAGAAGTGCTGTTGCTAATAATAAACTGGTTTTATATGATAGTGGAACACCTTCAACAACTGGATTTTATGGATTTGGTATTGCTAGTAATACATTAATTTATAATGTTAATGCTTCAACGGATAGCCACGTATTTTACTATGCTGCAACAAATGAATTATTTAGAATTAACAACACAGCAATCACCGCTTCAAAGTCAATAATTCTTCCAACAACATCAAGCGGTTCTTTAACAATAAGACAAAGACCAGCCGCTACTAACGACCCACAACTATATTTTAAATCGGGAGGATATACGAATTATGGTGTAATTGTTTCTTCAACTGGTTTGCTTCATGCTTGGACTACTTCAAACTCTACTACTGGTGAGCCATCTGGTAGTTATAATTATATCCCGCTAAATGGTGCTTGGACAAACTCATCGGACAGGAGGCTAAAAGCAGATATTAAAACATTAGACTGCGGGGATTGTTGTGAGAAACTAATGAAGATAAATTGTTGTTCATATTATTGGAAATCAGATGAGAAGAAAGAAAAAAAAGGCCACGGATTTATTGCGGACGAAGTCAAAAAAGTATTTCCTGAATTTGTATCTGAAAGTGGAATGAAAGCAGAGGATGGAGAAGGCTACCTTGAAGGCATAACATATACAAGTTTTATACCTGTATTGGTCAGCGGATTTCAACATTTATCAGAAAAAGTAGTTAATTTAGAAAAAGAAAATAAAACTTTACTTAATATATTACAAGACCAAGCGAACCAACTAGCAGAAATACGAGCAGTTTTATTTCCTTCAAATGCCCCCTAGATTACACCCACCACCACCAATCATAGAGACGGAAGACCTTACACCCGAACTCAAAAACCGTGTGCTTGATGTCCAAATTAAGCAGGAAGAAAAAAAATTAGACCACGAATACGAGGACAGCTGGGATTGCTGTTTGACTAAGCGAAAAACTGACAGCCGTCTTATTAAATACTTATTTCAAATGGGTATCATTATCGCCATCATCACCCTTTGTATTGTAAGGCTATCTGAAAAGAACTTACCGTGCGAGGTTGCTAACACTTATGTGGGTATTTTAACACTATTAATAGGCATCTGCCTTCCTAGCCCATCTAGTTCAAAGAAATAACCCCCGCGGTTTTTGTGTCCTTTTTTTCAAAAAGACGAGCATTCAGACGAATAGATTTTATACCAAGAGCTATCACCAGCACAGATTAGCGGAATAGCTTCATCAAAACTAACACACCAATCACTAAAAGGCTTATACACACATCCTTTTTGAATACACCACACACAACTTTCATTTTTTTTAACACTGACCCGTGAATAGAAATCACAAGCGGTCCGACCTAACACAGAGCACACAAATAATAATATTAATAACATAATATATTATACACAATATAGAAACAATGACGGATTTCAAATACCAAAAGATTATTTTTCTAAGTAATGATTTTGCGGGAGGTAGCAAGACATTTGACAAAAACATTCAAATGAGCTTTACACCGACTAGAATGAATGTTAAGTTTATCCACTATATGAATGATATGACTGAAACGAAAACAAAAATTCTTCATATGGACCGTATTGGAATTATCGGCACATTCGCCGACAGCACCACGGCTAACATTTCCAATCTCGGATATAATCTTGGAAATATCGGCTGGACTGACGGGCAGTATTCGTTTCGGGTATTGAAAACAGACAGCGGTAATATTGAGACTGACCCACTAGCTGGAAGAATTGTTATTTGTTTAGAATTTTTGGCTTGATATTTATATAACCGATGGAGAAAATCAATAATGTAAAGGTGAAACCTGTTAAGCAAATCGGAGATGGAGACAAGTTGGCAAAAGGATATAAGTTATTTGATGAGCCGTATGCCAATATATTTCTTCTCGCTCGCAAGAAGAGTGGTAAGACAACGGCACTGTTTGAAATCCTAAAACGAACAACTGACAAAAAGACCCGTATTGTTATTATTGCTTCAACAATACACAAGGACCACATATACAAAGAAATGGTTAAGCACTTCAAGAAGAAGGGAAACCCAATGGCGATATATACATATTTGAAAACGGATGGACTGTCTGTGATTGATTACGAATTGGACAAGCTCAACAAACCCGACGAGGAGCAAGAAGAAGGCGAAATCATTCAAGACGGCAAAGAAGAACCGAAGCCAAAGTTTTTATATTTTGGAAAAGAGGAAAAGAAGAAACAGGAGGGAGGCGAAAAGGTGGAGAGGCCGAGCAAATACATTACACCAGAAGTTGTTTTCGTGTTAGATGATTTGGGTAGTGGGTTAAGGGATAAATCAGTAAGCGATTTGATGAAGCGGAACCGCCATTTCCGTTCAAAGGTTATTATGAGTTCGCAGTACCTTAACGACTTACGGCCTGAGGCGATTAAACAGTTAGACTACCTTCTTATTTTTCCTGGACAGAGTGTTGATAAAATAGAACTCGTGTATAAGCATTTGGGCCTTGGCTATGACCTTGAATACTTCATTGAAAAATATCACGAGGCAACGAAAGAGAGGTTTAACTTTTTGTATGTGGATGCGGTATCTGATGAATTACGAAAGAACTTCAATATTCGCTTAAAGTAATTTTTATATTATTTATTTTTTCAGAACTATATATAGATGCCAACATCACCAGTGATTATTTCACAACCA
>WBZZ01003748.1:15000-36517 GCA_019918135.1 Paulinella micropora | reverse complement strand
AGTTGGAGGAGGGGAGGTGGAATGCGAATATGGTCTCGGATGCGGAGTTCCGGGAGGCCATCATTTACTTCCTTGACAGAATGAAGAGAAGGGAGAAGAGAGAGACATCGGGCCGATCAAAGGCGCCGACTAGAGGAGGAGGAGAGACGAGAGGATCGTCACGAGGGTCCGAGGGACACCAAGAGGGCGGCACAACGAGGACGAGGCTTTCGTGGAAGGGAGGACGGACCCAGCGCGCCCTCCCAGAGGACACGGATACTGGAATTATAGCACCAGTTCCAGCTCCAACTACCCCCAGCAAGCTTATACCGCTACGGAGGGGGGACGTCAAGACGAAGACACCGGCTCAGGTGAGCGTGTTGTCGTCGTAGACTGACGGGAGGAGAAGAGAGAGGAAAAGAAGAGAGAGAAGGAGATAAAAACTGTTCTTTTTAATCCGACAGTCACAGTTATGCCTACTGTTGATGAACAGAATACGAACGGTTCCGTTCCTCCCAGACGTGAAGGTGAAGGCACACAGCCTCACAAGCCTCAAGGTAAGCACTTGCTAGTTCATCCTTCGAGAGCTAATATGATAAATGATGCGAATAGGAAGGCGAAGAAGGCGATGGAGGAGAGGAAGCCGAAACCAAAGGCTAGGTCTTCTCCTACGAAGAAGCAGCGGACCGTACCCCCGCCAAAGGACTCAATAGTCTCTGCTATAGACACGAGTACACTCGGTGTACCAGACTCTGTCCAAAAGACACTCGAGATACCGGAAGCCCCGGAGACTCAAGAAGTTAAGTTGGCGGAAAAGGGGGGAGAACGAGAAGAGGACAAGGAACTTGAGCTTAGACTAAAAACCCTAGAACGAAAAATTCATGTGCTAGCGGCTAGTTTACATAGACCAGACGCGCTATGCTACACTGACCTCTTTTGTGAAACTTTACAAACCACATTAAAAGTTGGTAATGATACGATGGCGAATATTAATATTGTCGGCCAGAAGTTTTTGAATAGTCACCGGACATGGGTGGACAAAAACATTAGAAAAACAAAGGGGACCCTAAAAGGGGTAGGCAGCCGTACGGAAATTACGGGCATCGTCACATTAATTTTCAAATTGAAATCCGGTCGAGTATATCGTGCGGACCTCTATGTTGTCCCCGATTACCACGGTTCAATCCTGCTGTCGTATGACCAATTGGCTACGATGGGGGCTGTGATCGATTGCGCCGCACGGCGGGTGATTTATGGAGTGAAGAATGGAGAGGAGGAGGATATTAATCCGATGACTGCTACTGACTCATACGAGGCTTTTGAGCTGAGTCTAGCAACGGAGAGGAAAAAGTTGGCCTTCGTACATGAGGCAACTGAAGCCTATGTACACCCCTATGTCACAGTGCCGGAGGAACTGACCTGGACCGACAATTGGGAGACGGAGATGCAGGCGTATACGGTTACGATTCCCGCATGGGACAGAAAGTCTATTGATGACTTAGTCGTAGCGCGTAATGAGGAGATAATATGTGTTGCGAAACAGTGCCCGTCGTTGGCCAGATTCGCAGAAGGTGGCGGGGCAGATGTCCATATTACTAATGGCTACTGTTACCATGCGAAGGTGTCAGATGAGAAGAGAGAGGCGTTTGTGCCAAGGAGGAAGGGGCGTATCCCCGATACTCCAGCGGATGACATTAAAACTTTTATCACGAACTTTTGGGCGATGTGCCTACCTGGCCGCGCTCATTAACTGAAGTGAAAAAGTGTCTACGGACTCTATTTGAGAGTAACAAGCCGTATACTGTCATTCTGCCATACAATGAGAAGGCGATCTGGGCACAGGAGATAAGGGACCGGCTTATTGATCATCCTATACCTGTTCCTTCTCGCAAGCAACAGTTAGTGGTGGCTTGTCGACTCGGGTCTCGGGAGCAGAGCAGTGCATACAAGCAAAAGCTCAGAGCCCAGGACAAGTTGAAATTGATACCTCAAGCTTTCACATGCTTTGATGGTTTCTACACCCGTAAGGCTCCGATACAATACGCGAACCTTATTGATATGCTTGTCGGGCTGGTCATGATGATGAGCCGGACACAGTCACGTATGAAAGAACGGGACTAGACGATTTGTCCGAGGAAGATTTGAGTTTGGAGGAGGACTTAGCGCCCCTCAAGGAGCATAAGAAGATGTCGGAGGAGATTTCCAAGCGGCGGCGCGGAAAATTTTAGAAGAAGGAGTGGGTTCGGAGAGAGAGAAGGCGTTTCTCAAAGCTAAGATGGAGGCGTACAGAGAAATTTTCGACCCTTCTCGGGCAGGTGGTGTAAAGTCGGATGACTTCACTGCTGTCATTCACAAGATACCGGGTGCGGAGCCATCTCCGGCACCACGGAGGGCAAATTTGAGGATACATGAGGCAAAAATAGCGGAGGAGAATGTGAGACAGTTGCTCGATGAGGACTTTATTGAGAGATCTACATCTCCAATTGTCTCTCAACCGAAAATCGTCCCTAAGCCAGGAGGAGAATGGCGCTTGACGATCAATTATGCCCGTGTGAATAAGGTGCTAGAGGAAGAGAGAAATCCTCTGCCGACCTTAGAAGAAGGCAGAAGGGTGCTGCGGAATGCTAAATTCTATTCGGTCATTGACCTTAAGAACGGCTTCTGGCAGATACCACTGGACGAGAAATCCAGATGGCTGACTGCATTCGTTGTGGGTATGGAAATATACCAGTGGAAGGTGCTTCCAATGGGACTCAAACAGGCCCCGGGGCTCTTTCAGAAGGCGATGCAGAAGATGTTGAGCGGTCAATATGACGACCAGTCGGAGGATGGTTTTATGAGAAGGAGAGGACAGAAGGCGGGAGAATATGCATTTTGTTACATCGATGACATCATCGTATACTCTAACACAATGGAAGAGCATATCGATCACTTGTCAGATGTCTTCAGGCGCATCGGAGCTTTTGGCCTGAAATGCAACCTAAAGAAATGTCAGCTTGCCAGGACAAGTGTGACGTATTTGGGTTACGAGATTTCTCATAATAGGGTCTCGATATCGCGCGAAAAGAGGGAGGAGATCATGAGTAGACAGTTGCCAAAGAATCGCACGGAGTTACACTCTTTTCTTGCGATGGCACAGTACTACAGCCAGTTCATACCTGATTGGGGTGCAACTCGGGCTAAGCTGGAGAAGATGATTGATTTTGGAGACTTTGAGAAGTGGGATGAGGAGGCTTTGCAGGCGTTTAAT
This sequence comes from Paulinella micropora, assembly GCA_019918135.1. Classification (NCBI taxonomy): domain Eukaryota; phylum Cercozoa; class Imbricatea; order Euglyphida; family Paulinellidae; genus Paulinella; species Paulinella micropora. The sequence goes on along the minus strand of WBZZ01003748.1, from coordinate 33,288 downwards.
ACGCTCAAAGATATCATTTATAAAGATCCCAAGGACGGCAGATTAGTACTTATGATGCCCGACTTTACGAAACCGTTCGTAGTCGACACGGATGCATCTAAGTTTGCGATTGGCGCGGTGCTGCAACAAGAAGATGAGGAGAAAAAGTTGCGCCCGATCATGTTTATTAGTAGAAAGCTGTGTGCGGCGGAGCGAAATTACTGCACGCGACAGAGGGAGGCGTTGGCAGTAGTATGGGCTCTCAAGAGGCTCAGAGAATACTTGTGGGGAGGACCTCTATTCACGGTTAGGACCGATCATCACAACCTTCTTTGGTTGATGAATCATGAACAAACCGGCCGTTTGGCGCGGTGGCAAGCTTTCTTGTCATGTTTCAATTTCACGATGGTCTACTTACCGGGAAAGCGAAACGTAGTCGCTGATAGCCTTTCCAGGCTAGAGTTTCAGTCGGAGGTGTCGGCTCTCGTATCATCCGTGGATGGACCTGTCCACGGACAAGGTATACGAGGTGAGCCACATAGAGGCGATGCAGATGGCAAGAGGCGTTCGTTATGACCGCACGGGTCTACGATATAGTCCTCAAGGCCCGGAGCATGGCATATGCTGTGAGACGCATGTTCTCGAAGACGCTGAGTGGTCTTATGAGGCATACGAGAACGCGAAGGCGAATATAAAAGAAGAGGAGGAGACGACTGAGGTCTGTACTGAACCTCCACAGGAAAATCGAAGCGAGCTTGATGAAGACCCGGAAAGGGTAGGAGTAAGGTTGGAGGACGGTACTATCCATATCGCCTCGCCTACCGCGTGGAGGCAGCAACAGGCGACGGATCCGGAGTTCAAGGAGCTCATAACGTTATACAAGAACCCTAATGAGCTTAAAAAGACTCCACAGATCAAAGATCAGATGAAGGAGATGGCGTGGAGAGATGGGCTATTGTGGTACAAGGGCCAGCATGGCAAATTTGCATCACAGCCTGACAAATGGACTCTCTGGGTACCAGAGAAGTTGAGGCGCTTTATATATGTCGCAGCCCATAACTGCCCCTTACTGGCACATCCGGGTCGACAAAGAACTCATTGGTTCATAGCGAGGCGATTTTGGTGGAAAGGGATGAAGGAGGAGATAGACAGGGAAGTGGACGCATGCATCCCATGCAAACCACAAAGACACCGCTGAAGGCGAACTTTGGCCTGATCGGTACATTCCCGTTACACGCCGGGATGTTTGAATTTTTACACATCGATCATGTGGGACCTTTCCCCGAATCGGCAGAAGGGTACAGATACCTTCTTACCGCAATAGATCGAGCCACCAATTATGTCTGGGTTGTTACTGTTAAGGACGCTACAGGCAAGACAACTGCGGAGGCTCTGATCGATAGGATCGTCTCGCAGATCGGAGTGCCTAGAAAGATATGTTCTGATCGAGGTTCTGACTTTAATAATGAAGTCATCGACAGACTATCTAAGTACTACGGGATGAAATGGCAATATGTTACTGCCTATAACCCGAGAGCGAATGGCAAGATCGAGCGGGTACATAGACCTCTCAAAGCCTCGCTTAAGATGTACTGTATGAAGAAGGAGAATCAGAGAGCCTGGGTGGAGGCAGCACCTTCATTTGCCTTTGCAATGAACTGTCTACCCTCATCGGCATTAGGAGGAGCCAGGAGCTCAGTCTCGCCATATCAATTGGTTTACGGCCGAGAGCCTAATATCCCAACCTCACTTCTGCATCCAAAAGACACTTGGGCAGATGAGGATGAGTTGTTCGGGATGAGACTAAGAGCGAAGATGGAGGCGGAACAAATAGTTGCGGCGCACAGGGAGGCGGAGCGCAGAAAGATTGACGCACAAGGAGTGCGACAAGCGCACTTAGATCAAGTCCGTTTCCAGGTTGGGGATATTGTACTCTTGTACCATCCTCAAGTCCCTAAGGGGGTTAGCTCTAAGCTGTTTACCCACTGGAAAGGACCATACCAGATCATGGAACAGATGGGACCTCTGAATTATAAGATCAGGGGTAGAGGGAAGGTGCAGATTGTGAATGTTCGAAGGCTGATCAAATATGACCCCTTCTTACTTGAGGATGAATCCGTTGAGGCGTTGAAACGGATGAAGGAGGACTTCAAAGAGCTACCGCCTATACAGAAGGAGGATACCTTAGAGGAGGAGAATGCCTATCGGGCACCTGTCACGGAGAAGGAGGAGACCGAGAAGGAGAGTAAGGAAGACTCAAACCGCAAAAGCGCGGCGGGGACTCAGTCTAAAGCCCCCATAGTCCGCGGCGGTACGAAGGAGAAGTTCACGGAGGCGCAGAGGAGGAGAGCGCAAAACGATCTCATCTTCGACCAACCGAGGAAGGTGGCAAGGTCGACGCGAGCGACGGATGTCCATGGAGGAGGAGGGGAGAAGGACACTAACCCGAACGCGGGTAATGTGGACATTCGACATGTGCGATGGAAGGAAGGAGAGGCGATTGCGGCCATCAAGTGGGTCCGAGACGCTTTTTATCTGTTGAGACCGGCAGAATCTCATGTTGCCGATGACACTCTCTCAGATCTTTATCTCATGCGAGCTGTGGCGGTCCCGCAGACTACACGGGCAGCACAGACATCGAAGAGATCCTTAGCAGCAAAAACGATACAACCGGTACTCCATTTTTGGAGAAGTATGGACCCTGTTGAGGATCCAAAAGCTAGACAATATTTACCGGTGTACAAAGACGCGAAAAATCTCGAGACATGGGATGATACTATTACCCTTCGAGACAAAGACCACACTGCGTGGACTATTCAGTCACTGCCTAGAGGAGTGCTTGACATTCCTTTTGACTTATCTTTGGGCGCCATCCCTAACAAAATATGGGACATTCTGGAGGAGTCGAAGTTTGACTTGACTTTTGTTGGCGGCCCGCCACCTGGCAAAGGGGTTCGCGCAAGGCGACGAAGGCAGTAAGTGACATTTTTTTCTTTTATCACGCGTCGGACATTGAAAGCTGCATGTGGATTAATCTCATAGTGCCCATGTCAGATCATGTCTTATTAAAATGTTTTTATACCATTGTTGTTACTTGGCATTTTTATCGCAACATATGAGTGCGAGGGTCAATCGGCAAATGGATACGACACCGTATAAGGGGATCGCTTGTGAGTTTAGCGTTGGTGTTCCTGGTATGACCCTGCTTCAAGTATCCAGGGTGATGTTCTCAAAAAATGTTCTCATAGTAGACATATTAAATTTTTTTCTTTGGATATACTTAATATCGTCATACCAGCACGGTCCGTCTCTACTTGTGTCGGCATATCGCATGGTCGGGCTCACTCACCCCGGCTTTGGATTAGTTATTAGGTCTGGCCCCCTAGTACTATATTAAGGTAACCGATTGAATACAAGGGTATGTTATTAAAAGACAATCTATTTACTGATCGGAAGTGTTTTTGGAGAAGGAGAAAAATTATAACGCTGCTTTTATTGCAATAGTAATGCTATTTGTTCTTGACATACTGCCTCAGAATTAAGTTACGGGGGGGACAACAAGTGTGGAAGGAGAGTTTTTATTTACAAAAACGAGGCTGGAGATTTATAGTTGACTCGTGTCTGGCGTATGCGTTTTGTATATCCACTGCACCGTCTATCCGTGGGTTAATGCACTTAGTTGCGACACCCCGTAGCGTTTGTGCGGAAAAGAAATCAGCAATTATATGACGAAAATATTGCATATTTCCGTCATAAAAACGGGAAGGGGTACTGTAGGCATCACCCCCCGGATAGCCGGTAAAAAGTACCATTTTTCTGGTGTCAGGCGCACCTAGTTTTTTCCCATTATTTTCAATATCGTTTGGCCGGATTTGACCTAATGCCATTTTAACCTTGGTCTGTTGCCGTTTTCTTTTCGGCTTCACTGAGCTAATATAACGAGACATCATTCTCTTTTGGGGATTTGTGTCTGGTTGTATTACCGACTTTTTATTGAGCTATCTTCGGGGATTGTAACACACGGTAGTATCTGCCCCCACAAAGTGGGTCCAGTTATTGTTCCGGTCTTAATACCTACCATGCGTTGAAGTTCAGTCGTCCGTTTCTGTAGACAAGGTATAATCATTAAAGTCATTCTTCGGTACACCGTACGTCAATATGTACTGGTGGCACCAGCTTTCTACCATTACCCTTTTTACGTGACCCATATCAGTACGTTTCGTGGGTCAATTTCAGGACGGTACATCTTTTTGACTTCTGTACTCCGACAGCTTGAACTGGCGGGAATTGTTCGAATTGTTGTTAAATTTCTTCGTTCCATGTGAAGTCTACGACTGCGGTAAGAATAGGACGCCCCGGTTGCCGGCCACCGGTACCGTGGCACGACGAGAAGTCTGAGCATTGCGCCCGGCGAAGGCAGTTTTCTATCGGGCCTCCGACTTATCCGGGTCGTAGACTCTTCACAAAACGAAGAAATTTAACAAAAATGCGAACCGTGAATTCCTGTCAGTTCAACTACCGAACTTCCGTCACCGTGACTGAGTTGAAAGTAGTCGGGCCGCCGAGTCCAGAAATTGACCTACGAAACGGTACTGATATATATGATGGGTAAACTTTCAAGGGTAATCGTAAAAAGCCCAGGTGGACTACTGAGCGGCCGTACCAGACTTGGAACAACTTCAGTACTACGTGACTAAAAACTTGAGGTCTGCCGCCTCAGCGGCATTCAAAGTTAGTTGGCAGAATATCAAGTAATAACTAGAATAATCATAGTAGTCACGAAGTCACCCGTAATAACACTGGACTGGCTCGGAGTAACGACTTAGTACTACTAACCGTCCGGTCCAGATAATTAAAGCCACCGTAATAGTCAGTGGACATAACTGAGGAGGAAGGGTCTAATTACAAATGTCCAATGCGGCGCCGGCCTCGTGCAGTATGACTCATGATATGAAGCAAAAGTGGCCTGATCGTGCTGAGATCAATGAGCCCTATCATGTCAAGCAGCAGGTCCTGACACAATCTATTCGCTGACCTGGCATCAGCAGAATCCGCCTCTTGGCTTGCGGATGAAGCATAGCGCGAATTATTAAAACTCGAATCAAGTTATTATTGTTTAAGTGCATGGGGATGCCATATGGCAACAAAAATTACCATATGGCAACCGCGTTTCAGTAGCCAATTTTCAAAAAATTCTATCGCTTGAACCGGAGCTGTTTTTATTGAATAAAGTCATAAACCTTGAAGCAAAAGTGTACGGGAAGCGAGTGTGAAAATTTCAGGAAAAATCTTTGAGTTGAAGTTATTATTTTTTTTTTATAGACGGGTGCCCTCATACTGCACTTTTTCCACGTGAACGTGCCACAAAATGATTTTTTAGCAGAAACATGGAGGTGGGTGACCCCCTATCCGTGACTGTAGAGAAGCTGGGAAAGGCTTGGGCACGCCAAAAATTTGGCGATCCTCTCTACAAGGACATTAGTGCTTTGGGTGTTTTGAAGGAAAAAGAAGCCAAGCACAAAAAAGCACTTGTTACCCTTCAGTTTGACAAGCAGGACTATTTCTTCTTTTCCAAGCTTTTGCGACCCCAGCCCGACAGTGTCGGGTCAGACCTGCATTTCGTCAATGCTGCGGGAGAAGAGGTCAAAGGTGAGGTTTCAGATGAGGAGGAGGAACCTCCAAATCCTCAACCCGAAGTGAAAGATGCTGTTCCCCAGGAAGACGAAGACAGTGCTGAGGAAGAGGGAGGTGAAGAAGAAAACCTTCCCTCGTACAATCCGTGTCCATATTTACAAGAAGAAGTAGATGGGGAGACGGCCAAACTATTGGCCAATGATATGAAGTGGAACGTGGGTCCACATGTGGTGGATTGGGGAGCTGGTCGCCCTGTACATAAGGCCAAGACCACCTTGGCACACCATGCGGGACCCTGCATGTAAGCTCTTTCACCCTTCTCCCCTCTGCGCTCTCACTTCAAAAAAAAAAAATCCAGTCAACCTCACATTCACCATGACTTTTTGAATTGTTTTCTTTTTGTTCTTTTTTTTAAAAATTTGTTGTCGTTTCAGGGAATTATAGTTACAAAGTCATACTTCTTGTCCTGCTTTTGCTAACTTGTTTTCTCTCTTTTTCGTATGTCCTATTACAATACAATTTCAGGTTTTTTTTGCACCCCCCTGTCAATTTTTTTTTCCTCTTTCGTTCATAGGCACTTTCTTCACTTCTTGCCGCATGAAGCAGTTCATACCATCGTTCGCCTGACTAACGAGGAGCTGGAGAAGGAGCGAGAACCCCGTCTGCGGCAGGCCCTCACCTTTCAGGAGTTTTTAGTCTTCATTTGGCTCCTTATCAAAATCTCTCTGGCGGACCGAGGTCGTAGGCGTGCACACTGGGCCCCCACATCAGGACACGGTGCAGACGGGCTTCCGGAGGATGGATTTGGTACATAATGGGGTGCAATCGGTTCGATGCTATCTTGAAAAATTTGAGGCTAGGCCCCCCTGCAAATGAAGAGGACCCTTTTTTGCCAGTTCGTTCATTCATGCAGGCCGTGGATGCCACAGCACATAAAGCTATAGTCCCGGGCAACATTCTCGTGGTAAATGAGAGTATGGGTCAATTTACGGGGGTGGGTATGCCAGGCCAAATAGTTGTCCCCCACAAGCCTATTCCTGTTGGCAGAGAATATCGTACCGTGTGTGATGTTGAAACAGGCATATGCATAGGCATGGAATGTGTGGAGGGTAGGGATAGGGATAGGCTAAAAGAATTAGTAGATGAGTTTGGGGTCACTACTGCTACTACTTTGCGCCTAACAAAACCATGGTGGGGGAGTGGTCGCATTGTTGTTGGTGATTCGTGGTTTGCTTCTGTTAAGGCAGCTACTGAGTGAAAAAGAGGGGCTTAGATTTTGTAGGCCAGGTGAAGACTGCGCATTCAGGGTTTCCCAAAATGCTTTTGTGGAGTCAGAGGGGTCCTAAGAAAGGCGATTTAGCTTCAGCTCAATCAAAACGATCACAACCAGCAGCAAATTATCGCAACTTGCTCCACAACTTTGCCTGGCAAACCCAGAGAGGACAGTTTTAGTGTCAATGATCCTCGGGTTCCGCGCTGTCACGGGGGAGGCTGTGGCACAGGCTTCATTATTCAGCTTTTAATGCAGTTGATGTATTCAATGCCGTGCGCCACGGGTCCTCTTCCCTCAATCTCACCCTTGAAATGCAGGATTGGAAGAGGGCCGATTTCATGATTTTGCTTGATTTCATTATCACGAATGCCTACAAACATTTTATTTTTTTTAGTCTGTAATGCCCCCAACGATAGCTCGTAAAAAGTCGGTAATACAACCAAACACAGTCCTCAAGAATGAGAATGATGTCTCGTTGTATTAGCTCAGTGAAGCCAAAAAGGAAAACGGCAACAGACCAGGAATAAAATGGCATCAGGTCCAATCCGGACAAATAATACTGAAAAACAAGCTGGTGCACCTGTCACCAGGAAAAGGTATTTTTTACCTGCTATCCGGGGGGTGATGCCTACAGTACCCCCTCCCGATTTTATGACGGAAATAGCATTTTCGTCATACACCTTCTGATTTCTTTCTGCAAATAGTATGCGCTATGGAGTCATGCCACACAGCGCATCGACCCACGGATAGACGCTAAAAGACGATAAATATATCCTCATACGGCACGTCAAAGCGGATTCTCTAGCCTTTCTTGTAAATTTTGAACTCCTTCCCTTCAAATTTTTTTTTTTTCGGCAGTATGTCAAGAACAAACGTACAATTAATAAAAAAATACAAGCAACGTGGTGCTGTAGTACGATTCCCCCTTTGATCTCCTTCTTCTTCTTATCATTATCATTATTATTATTATTATTCACAGGGAGATCGTAAGTACATTGTCTTTTTTAATGACATACCCTTGTATAAGGCGGATATCCTATGATATAGTATTAGGGGGCCAGTCCTAATAGCTATATCCGAAGTCGAGGTGTATGTACCCGACCCTGCGATATACCGACACAAGTAGAGATTGACCGTGCTCAGGTACGACAGTATATAATCTATCGTAAAAAATAATTTAATGAAAGTTTCAGAGAACATTTCATTTTCGAGAACATCATCCCAGGACTTGGAAATGGTCATACCCGGGAACACCATCGCTCAATACACTAGCGATCCCCGTATACGGTGTAGTATCATCGTCGATCGACCTTTCGCACTCGTATGTTGCGATCGAATGCCAAGTTATATCACTGAGTCTTTTTAATATTCATATTGATAACTGATGATGCATGATCAAATCATGATACGCCGTGGGCAATCAATCAGTTTATTTGAGACGCATATAAAGAAAAATAGTTTCTTTGTCACTGCCTTCGTCGTCTGGCGCGGATTTCTTTGCCTGGTGGAGGACCACCAACAAAAGTCAGATCGAACTTTGACTGTTCGAGAATGTCCCAGATCTTATTAGGGATTCCGCCCAACGATAATTCAAAAGGGACATCAAGCACTCCTCTTGGCAGTGTCTGAATGGTCCACGCAGTGTAATCCTTGTCTCTGGGAGTAATTGTATCATCCCATGTCTCGAGACTTTTTGCGTCTTTATATACTGGCAGATAATGTCTTGCCTTTGGAACCTCAACCGGGTCCATACTTCTCCAGAACTGGAGTATCGGTTGTACTATCTTTGCGGCTGATGATATTTTGAGTGTCCGTGTGACACGCATCTGTCGTGGGACCGCCACGACCCGCATCAAGTATAAGTCTGAGAGAGTGTCATCAGCGACATGTTGTTCCGCTGGTCTCATCAGATAGAAAACATTTTTCACCCATGCGATGGTTGCTATCGCATCGCCTTCCTTCCATCGCTCATGGACAATCTCAACGTTGCCCGCGTTTGGGTCAGTGTCCGTCCCTCCTCCTCCTGGTGGACGTCCTTTGATCTCATCGACCTCATCGCCTTCCTCGGTTGGTCGTTGATAAGATCATTCCGCGCTCTCCTTAGCTGCGCCTCTGTGATCTTCTCCTTCTTTCCGCTATGCTCTCGCGGAGACTTAGACTGAGTCCCCACCGCGCTTATGCGGTCAGTCTTCTCCTTGCTGTCCACCTCACTCTCCTCCTTCTCAGCTATCGGTGCCCGATAAGCATCGTCTTGGTCTATGCCAGCCTCCTTGTGGATGGGCGGCACCTCTTTGAAATCATCCTTCATCCGTTTTAACGCCTCCTCAACGGATTCATCTTCCAGTAAGAAGGGATCATACTTAATCAGCCTTCTTACATTCACAATTTGCACCTTCCCTCTACCCCTGATCTTGTAATTCAGAGGTCCCGTCTGTTCCATAATCTGATAAGGTCCTTTCCAGTGAGTGAACAGCTTAGAGCTGACTCCCTTCGGGACTTGAGGATGGTACAATAGTACAATATCCCCGACCTGGAACTTGATCTGATCCAAGTGCGCTTGTCGCACCCCTTCAGCATCAGTCTTTCGGCGCTCCGCCTCTCTATGCGCCCTGACTATTTGTTCCGCCTCCATCTTCACTCTAAGTCTCATCCCAAACAACTCATCCGCATCCGCCCAAGTGTCTTTTGGGTGAAGGAGCGAAGTCGGGATATCAGGCTCACGCCCATATACTAACTGATATGGCGAGATTGAGCTCTTCGAGCCTCCTAACGCCGTAGAGGGTAGACAGTTCATTGCAAACGCAAATGATGGTGCTGCCTCGACCCATGCTCTTTGATTCTCCTTCTTCGTGCAATACATCTTTAGCGAGGCTTTGAGGGGTCTGTGTACCCGCTCGATTTTCCCATTTGCTCGCGGGTTATAGGCAGTAACATATTGCCATTTCATCCCGTAATACTTAGATAGTTTGTCGATGACCTCGTTATTAAAGTCCGAGCCTCGATCAGAACATATCTTTCTTGGTACTCCGATCTGTGAGATGATCCTATCGATCAGCGCCTCGGCCGTCGTCTTGCCGGTAACGTCTTTGACAGGGATGATCCACACATAGTTGGTGGCTCTGTCAATAGCCGTAAGGAGGTATTTGTAACCATCCTTCGATTCTGGGAAAGGTCCCACATGATCAATGTGTATAAACTCAAACATCCCCGCATGAAGAGGAAATTCGCCAATCAGGCCGAAATTTGCCTTCAGTGGTGTTTTGTTTATCTTGCACGGGATGCATGCATCCACCGCCTGATCTATCTCCTCCTTCATCTTCTTCCACCAGAATCGCCTCGCTACGAACATGTGAGTTCGTTGTCGACCCGGATGCGCCAAAAGTGGGCAATTGTGGGCTGCGACAAATATAAATCGTCTCAGACTCTCCGGTACCCAAAGGGTCCATTTGTCCGGCTGTGACGCATAGCGACCGTGAAGGCCCTTGTACCACAGTAGACCATCTCTCCATCCCATCTCCTTCATCTGATCTTTGATCGCTTTCGTCATCCGTAGCTCATCCGGGTTCTGATATAACTGTATCAGTTCTTTAAACTCCGGATCTTGAGCCTGTTGTTGCCTCCATGCGGTAGGCGAGGCTATATGGATAGTACCATCTTCTAGCCGTATCCCGATTCTTTCCGGGTCATCGTCTAGGTCACTTCTCCGCTCTTGAGGAGGCTCCGCATAAACATCCTGCGTCTCCTCTTCCTCTCTTATGTTCGCCTTCGCATTCTCATATACCTCATAGGACCACTCAGCGTCCTCCTGGGTATGTAGCTCACAACATATCCCGTGATCCGGGCCTTGTGGACTGTACCGTAGACCTGTGCGGTCATATCGGACTCCACTCGCCATCTCCATCGCCTCAATGTGGCTGACCTCATACACCTTGTCAGTGGACAAGTCTTCCATCTCCACCGTGGACACCAACGCCGATACTTCGTTAAACTCTAGCCTAGAGAGGCTATCAGCGACCACATTTCGCTTTCCCGGTAGATGGACCATTGTAAAATCGAAACAAGACAAGAACGCTTGCCACCGCGCCAGCCGTCCCGTCTGTTCATGATTGCATCAACCATAACAGGTTATGATGATCAGTTCTGACAGTAAATTGAGGTCCTCCCCACAAATACTCTCTGAGCCTCTTGAGGGCCCTACTACCGCCAACGCCTCTCTTTGCCTTGTGCAATAGTTTCTCTCCGCCGCACACAACTTCCTACTAATAAACATGATTGGGCGTAATTTCTTCTCCTCATCCTCTTGTTGTAATACAGCCCCAATCGCAAACTTAGATGCGTCTGTATCGACTACGAATTGTTTCGTAAAGTCGGGCATCGTTAACACCAGTCCTCCGTCTTTCGGGTCTTTGTAAATGAGATCTTTGAGCGCATGAAACGCTTGCAAAGCCTCTTCGTCCCACTTCTCAAAGTCTCCAAAATCGATCATTTTCTCCACTTTAGCCCGTGTTGCACCCCAATCGGGTATAAACTGGCTATAGTATTGCGCCATCGCAAGGAATGAGTGCAATTCAGTGCGGTTCTTCGGTATCGGTCGATTCATAATCTCCTCCCTCTTCTCTTTGGATATCGAGACTCGATTATGGGAGATCTCGTACCCTAAGTATGTCACACTCGTCTTGGCAAGTTGACACTTCTTTAGATTGCACTTCAGGCCAAAAGCTCCGATGCGCCTGAATATATCGGACAAATGATCGATATGCTCCTCCATTGTGTTAGAGTATACGATAATGTCATCGATATAGCAAAATGCATATTCTCCCGCCTTCTGTCCCCGCCTTCTCATAAAGCCACCGTCAGACAAATCATCGTACTGACTGCTCAACATCTTCTGCATCGCCTTCTGGAAAAGTCCTGGGGCTTGCTTGAGGCCCATCGGAAGAACTTTCCATTGATATATTTCCATACCCACCACAAACGCCGTCAGCCATCTGGACTTTTCCTCCAGTGGTATCTGCCAGAAGCCATTCTTAAGGTCAATGACCGAATAGAATTTTGCATTCCGCAGTACTCTCCTTCCTTCTTCTAATGTCGGGAGAGGATTTCTCTCTTCCTCCAGCACCTTGTTAACACGAGCATAGTTAACTGTCAGGCGCCATTCTCCTCCTGGCTTCGGCACTATTCTCGGTTGTGAGACTATTGAGGATGTTGATCTCTCAATAAAGTCCTCATTGAGCAGCTGTCTTGCTAGCTCCTCCGCTATCTTCGCCTCATGTATACTCAAATTCGCCCTTCGTGGTGCCGGTGACGGCTCCGCACCCGATATTTTGTAAATAACCGCAGTGAAATCTTCAGGCTTGACACCACCTGCATGTGGAGGGTAAAAAATTTCCTTGTTCGCCTCTAATTTGGCTTTTAAAAGCTCCTTCTCCTTCTCCGTGCCTACTCCTTCTTCCAATATTTTCCGCGCAGCCTCTTGAAAATCTTCATCAGACATCTGCTTATGCTGCTTGAGGGGTTCTCTGTCCTCCTCCAAGCCTAAGTCCTCTTCCGAGACATCATCTAGGCCCGTCTTTTCATACGTGACCGTGTCCGGCTCATCATCTTTACCGAGCTCCACCAGCATGTCAATGAGTCTCGCGTATTGCAAAGGAGCTTTACGGGTGTAAAAACCATCAAAGCATGTGAATGCTTGCGGTATCAATTTCAACTTGTCGAGGTCTCTGAGCTTCCGCTTGTATGCACTGCTCTGCTCACGAGTTCCCATACGACAAGCCACCACTAGCTGTTGCTTGCGAGAGGGTACCGGTATAGGATGATCAATAAGCCGGTCGCTTATTTCCTGCGCCCATATCGCCTTCTCATTATATGGCAGGATAATAGTATACGGCTTATTATTTTCGAATAAAGTCCGTAAGCATTTCTTCACTTCAGACAGTGAACGCGGCCACGTGGGCTCGTCACCCCAGAAATCAGTAATAAAACTTTTAATAGTTTCTGGTGGAGTATCCGGGATTCGCCCCGTTCTCCTTGGTACAAACTCCTCCCTTTTTTCTTCTCCTAGTTTCGCATGGAAACAGTATCCGTTAGTAATATGGACATCTGTTCCTACTCCTTCCGCGAATCTCGCCAACGACGGGCTTCTTTGTGCGACACATATAATCTCCTCCTTTCGCTTCTCGATTAAGCCATCAATAGATTTTTGTCCCAATGGCATGTCGGAACTGTGACAGTGCACACTTGGGATTCCCAATTGTCGGTCCAGGACAGTTCATCCGGTCTTACGACATGGGGGTGAACGTACACCTCAAGTGCCTCATGTGCGATGGCAATCTTTTTGTGATCCGTCGCTAGACTCAGCTCATAAGCCTCATAAGAGTCAGTAGCGTTGAAGGGATCAATATCGTTCTCTTCTCCTCTTTTTACTCCATATATCACTCGCCGTGCGGCGCAATCAATCACAGCCCCCATCGTAGCCAATTGGTCATACGATAGTAATATTGACCCGTGGTAACCGGGGACGACATAGAGGTCCATACGGTATACTCGTGCGGATTTCAATTTAAAGGTCAGTGTGATGATTCCCGTGATATCAGTCCGGCTGCTCACTCCTTTGAGAGTGCCCGTTGACTTTTTCATATTTCCGTCCACCCAGTCCCGGTATCGATTAAAAAACTTCCTGCCGACAATATTAATATTCGCCATCGTATCATTACCAACTTTTAATATTGTCTTCAATGTTTCACAATAAAGTTCCGTATAACACAGAGCATCGGGCCTGTGTATATTGGCTGCGAGAACAAGAACCTTACGTTCCAAATTTTCGAGTCTTGTCTCTAAGTTTTTCAACTCCTCCTTCTTCTCCTCCTGCTTCACCTCATTAACATTTTTATTATTCTGCGGTACTGGTGCGTTTACTATTTGAGCGACATTGTCTTGTGGTACTTGAGTACACACATTGTCTTTTTGCTCGCCACCCGCCGCGACCGTGGACATTGAGTCTGTTCGTGGTTGTTTGCTTGGCCGAGGCGATACGTCTGCCATTGGCCTCCTCGCCTCCATCGCAAGTCTCGCCTTCCTATTTGCATCAGTTATCATTGGTAACCGTGCTGTATGAACGGGTATGAGACTACCTTGGGGCTGCAGTCTCTGTGTACCCACATCTTTGTATTCAGATTGAGGAAGCGTTGGCCCAGTCTGCACAACAGCATTAGAAAGCACTGTGACTTTAGGGTTAAACTTCACAGTCTTCTCCTTCCTCTCTTCTTCCCCCTCCAGTCATTCCACCACCTCGAAACGATTACCTTGAGTAGTGTCCGGGTAGGATGACGTATCGGTCTCCGAGGCAGTGTTGCAGGCCTGAGCTCGACCGAAATTCGGGTTGGAGCTTGCCCACGAGCCTCCTCCTCCTCTGGGTGGGGGGGCTGGAGCTCGAACAGCTCTCCCTCCATAAGGGGTATATCCCCGACCTCCTCCTCTTCCTCTCTGAGGGGTTCCCTGCCACCTCGAGGCTCCTCTCCATGTTCCTCGTCCTCGTCCTCCTCCTCCTCCTCCTCGTCCTCCTGCTCCTGCTCCTCCTCTCGTCCTCTTTGAGAGGCCTTTAAGTTCTTTTGTCTCTCCCTTTCCTCCTTCTTCTCCTTCATCCTCTTCATGTAGGTAATGATTGCCTCTCGTAACTCCTCATCATCACACATATTGGCAAACCAACCTTCGTTCACAGCGGCAATCTGAAGCATATTGAAAAGGCCCGGTTCCTTGCCTTCCGTCCTGCTCAGAAAATTTGCCCTTGCTGTTGGGTTCTGCCTATCATGATTGAAAGAGCAGTCTCTGTTCTCCATCTGTGCCTTACACTGCAAGCCCGCGAACCACCTCCAACATGCGGTCTTCAGGTCTGGCTCTCTCTGTCTCTTCCAACCGGCAACTCTGTTTGTGTACGTGGCTTGTGCGCCAACGGGTACACCGCCTGCCTGTGCCGTGTGTGCCTCCGTGAGCGAGTCCATGTTTGAGTATGCACTCATCACTTCTTGAAACAGTGCTGACGGAGCAACGCTTTGAACCGTATTTTCGAACACGTGTGTCTCGAGGAAGTTCTTGGACTTCACTGAGCTAAACGTCGAGCATTGTTGTATGAGCTGAGTAAGCTTACTCGGGTTAACTGTGTGTAACGCCGAAAAGAAATAGAGGATGATCGACTTGCGGCCATAGAATAGCCCATAGGAGGAAACTACCTCCGTAAGGGTCGCCGCCAAGCCAACAGCACTCCTCAAACTCATCGCCACTGTCTCAAAGATTTCAAATCCTATGAGAGTACCAGTGCAGAGATGCTGGTATCCATGAGATTGAAAATATGAAATGAGTGTGGCCACCGCCAGTTCACACTGAGCGTCTAGGCCTGTTGCATTGTTTCTCTTAATCTCCTCCTTCTTTCTCAAAAACTTGTACTGTGTCAGATCAAATCCCTCCGAGACTAGAGATTGGTCAAAAACAGTAACAAGGGCCTCGTATTCCTGCGTTTCGTCGCAAGGAAAAGCCTTCATGCAGGCATTGATCTCTTTGAGCTTGCTCAAAAGCGAAGCATCAGAGTCTTTGTCTGAGCTCGTCTTGGCATATAGCATGAGACTTGCCACTCCTCCTTTCTTCCCCTTGAAGGCATTTATGATGTTCTGTCTGTCCTTCTTCTCCGTGTTTGTGACCACCACCGTAGTTGAGCCCGAGGGTGCAGGGGCTGGTGGGGCAGGAGCTGGTGGGGTCAAATATGTCGGAGGGTGTGTCTTTGCACCACTCACTTTTGCTTTCATTCTTTCCAGTCTCATCGTCTTCTCGAACTCCTCATTCTCTTTCGCCTTCTTCTTCTCAGATATCACCAGCTTTTGAGCATGAGTGATAAAGGCCACCAATTCAGAAGCAGATCTGAGAAAATTATATTTCTCCACATATTGGTCAACACCTGCTTTATTGGCGACCGGTGGTGCGTTACTAAGTGATTTAAGGACAGAGTGATCCTTGGTAGGAATCCATCTCTTCCATGCCTCCTTGTGCAGTAACGCACCCATCAACAGTCTGATCTTGGTCAGAACTCTGTCGGTCTTCTCTAACTCATCAATCACAGGATGAGTTTCTCCTGCTGCCTTAATGCTTTTTTCCATCTCTGCCTTCCCCTCCTCCAAGGCCTTTATTTCCATTGTAAAAAAATGAAATATACCACTCGAGTTTTTCGAACCCAGATTGGTCTTCATTTTTGTTACATCGACTGCCTCCTGACCAGTCGCGAGGAATCTGGCCGTTGCTCTTGGGTTTGTGTACTGGAAGTAACCCTCACATCGTGGGCCGTATGTACGTTCCCAAATCAGGGTTTGAGTGTACACCCCAAAGATAGCATCGAGTAATTCAAGGTGGGTGTGTGTGTCCCCAAACTTGATATGCTGTATCTTCTTTCTCTCTTCTGGATCAGAGACCAGTTTGCCGAGGAGCTGTGCTGTGTTTGATAATAGGATATAGACATCCTTTTTAGCACGACTTTTCTCTCTTCTTTGATCCTGAGGGATCCACACATAGGTATCCTTCTCTACCCCCATCTTGTTATCAAACTCTTTTTTAGTGAGGTCATAGTGGTCTTGCACCCACTGTTGTTCCTCCACTGTGATCTCCTCTCCATCACTATGAATCAAGTCGATCATTTTTCGTCCTCCTCCTCCCGTGTAGGCAGGTGGTAAGGGATTACCATATGCTCCTCCTCCTCCCGTCTCTTCTTGTTCGAATCCTCCTTCATCTTCGTCTCCTCCATATCTTCCTTCATCATCCCAGCCCTTTTCTACTCCTACTCCTACTCCTTCATCTCCTCCTCCTTCATTCAATCCTCCTCCTCCTTCATTCAATCCTCTTCCTCCTCCTCCTCCTGCTTCTTCTTCTTCTCTTCTTTGATCTGCCTCCGAGAATTCACTCACTTCGGCGGTCTCTGTCGACATGATGTCGTAGTAGTGATCAACAGGAGGACAGTGTCAGCTCCTATGTTTGGTTTTTGTTCGTTTGTGTTCTGTTCCTCCTTCAGTCGATTGACTAGTGAAGAGAGAAACTAATAGAGATGGTAGGATAAGATTCCCTGTCCTCTATGAAACACTGTTTGTATGTTTGTTTTTGTTTGAGAAAAATAGTCTTTGAGACTTTCTCCGATTTCTTGTTCTCCTTACTCAGATTACTTTCTCCTCCTTCTTTTCTATATTGTATCTAGTATGAGGCACTTGGACCTACACACAGATAGTAATAGAGAAGCTAGAAAAGCTCTCCTTGAGAAGTCGACAGTCGGTCGGATAGGTTCTCAGACCTACCTTTAGAAAACGATCAGAGATTTGCAAAAATACTCTGACGTATGTGTGAGATAATGCAGATAAATACACAAACTAGAAGGGTAGAGTGTTGTGCTCCTGTCCCTATGCTTGTTTGTGTTTTGTGTGTATTCCTTCACTCTTCTGTCCATCTCCTTCTTCTTGGTCTCTGTGTGAGAACAGCAAGAACGACAGAGAGTTTGTATCTGATGTCTCCTTGTGAGCACACAGATACTGATTAGGCTAGAGGATACGAGACACCTGCTTGAGACCAATCAAATTATTTGTTTTGTGAAAGAGTTATGAGGGAGCTGTGTTGGAGTATTTGTTTTCGTCTGACGTCCCCGTGTGAGACAGGTCAGTGAAAATTCACTCTGTTGCCTGTGTGGCAAAGCAGAAAGAAATCACCCTAGTGATGTGGACTCCAAATGTAATGCCCCCAACGATAGCTCGTAAAAAGTCGGTAATACAACCAAACACAGTCATCAAGAATGAGAATAATGTCTCGTTATATTAGCTCAGTGAAGCCAAAAAAGGAAAACTGCAACAGACCAGGAATAAAATTGCATCAGGTCCAATCCGGACAAATAATACTGAAAAACAAGCTGGTGCACCTGTCACCAGGAAAAGGTATTTTTTACCTGCTATCCGGGGGGTGATGCCTACACTTCTCCCCCCCGAGCGCGCTCAACTCCTATGCGCGCGAGAATTCGAACTTACACCGCCGCTACTCCGGCTACACGGTAGTTGCCGCTTGATTAGCTAACGTTGAGACCCGAGTGAATTGCAGAGGCGGTGTCCGACAGTGTGACACACCTCTAAATTTCCTACTCTCCGACGTGTGTCTGACCAGCGGACCCACTGCCTATCAACGAGGCGCTCCGGACATCAACATGGACTAGAAGCAGCCCGCCGCCGCAAAGCCGCCACCCCGGCCCCACGGTAGTTGCTGCCTGATCAGCTCACACTGAGACCCGAGTGAACTGCAGAAGCGGTGTCCGCCTGTGTGACACACTTCTCAGTTTCCTAGCCTCCGTGCGCCTGGCCAGCGGACCCACTACCTATCCACAAGACACTAGGATC
>WBZZ01003747.1:47500-49337 GCA_019918135.1 Paulinella micropora | reverse complement strand
GACCCACCTCTTCCATGCGTCATCCTTCACCAAGGCCGCATGCAGCTTCTTCATCCTCGTCACCCCTCCAGCTTCGCCTTCTATTTCCCTCAGGGCCGGGTGAAGGTCCCTGCCAAACTGGGTGTGTTGGAGTTTACCCAGGTCCACTAACTTGGCCTCCATAAGTTTCAGAGACACATCCATGACATTGATCTGTCCTTTTGGATTCCTGAACTTAAACTCCTTTTCCACTCTCTTTATTGAATCAATGTCCTGACCAGGATCGAGCAACCTAGCCAGTGCTCTTGTGTTCCATGGCAGCACAGTCTTTCCAGTCTGGTACTCAAAGAGTATAGCACACTCAAACACTGTCCATGAGAGGTCGAGTAGCTCCAGTAAAGACATATTGTCCCCAAATGAGACGTGTTGCACCTGTAACTGTGCACCGTCGTCTCTGAGGAATTCTGCCAGTGGCAGAGCTTGCCTTGGGAGAGGGTAACAGATGTCCTCCTTCTTCAAGGGTTGTCCCCATCGCATTTCTTGGGGAATGTATAGCCATTTATAGGCCTCATCCTTCCCTTTCTTCTCCTCAAGCTCCTTCTTACTTAGTTTGCCATATTCGGCCACAAACTTCGCTTCCTCTCCTCCCTTCTCCTCCTCCTCGACTTCCTCTGGTCCTTCTGTGTCAAAGGAAGGCGCAGTAAAAAATTGATTCTCTGCTCCTCCTGTGTCAAAGGAAGGTGCCAGATCTCCTCCTTCTGCATGAGGGTCAACGAACTCCTCTTCGTTTCCTGGGGTTCGCTCACTCTCCCCCCCTCCTTCCTGCCAGTCTTCAGACCTAGTAGACATGGATGCTGAAGGAATACGGATGAGACAGAGTTGTTTCTACCCCGTAATTGCTCTGTTCGTCTATGAGGAACGAATAGAGAGAAAAAACGAAAAGACAGTATAGAGAGAGAGCGTCTCACCTCTATGTCTTATGTTTTTTTTTTTTTTTTTTTTTTTTTTTTTTTTTTTTTGTGAGAAAGAAGTAATCTGTACGACTTTCTCTGAAAATTTTTGATCTCCTTCTCCACTTCTCTTTTCTTTTTCTCTTTTTTGTTGTTGTATCTGTTATGAGGTACGAGGACCTATGTACAGATAATGTCAAAGAGGCTAGAGAAGCACTCCTTGAGAAGTCGACTTGTCGTCTGACACTTGTTCAGACCTATTGTCGAAAGACAGTCAGAGATTTGCAAAAATACTCTGATGTGTGTGGTTTGAGAGGCAACAAAGTGCATAGACTTGAAAGGTAGAGTACTACGCTCGTGTCCTTCAAGTTTGTTTGTATCTGTGAGTGTTTGTTTGTACGTCTGTTGACCTACTCTGTCTCTGTCTCAAGAGAGAACAAAAGAACAGCTACGAGGTCTGGTGTCTGGCCTCCTTGTGAGGACACAGGTACAGGCTGTGGAGAGGGTACTGAGACACCTACTCACAAACGCCTAGACGTCTAGTTTTGCAAAAAAGAGCTGTGTGGGGATGTGCTGGAGTATTTGTTTTTTGGAACACCTACTCAGAAGAGATAGGTCTGTCCAATTTTTCTTTCTGCTGTTCCAAAAACAAGCCAGAAAAGAAATCAGCCTTGTGCTGGTGACTCCAATATTACAATCCCCGAAGATAGCTCAATAAAAAGTCGGTAATACAACCAGACACAAATCCCCAAAAGAGAATGATGTCTCGTTATATTAGCTCAGTGAAGCCGAAAAGAAAACGGCAACAGACCAAGGTTAAAATGATTAGGTCAAATCCGGCCAAACGATATTGAAAATAATGGAAAAAACTAGGTGCACCTAACACCAGAAAAATGATACTTTTTACC
>WBZZ01003747.1:32500-40000 GCA_019918135.1 Paulinella micropora | reverse complement strand
GATTCATGAGACGGAAACTTTTACTGAGAGAAGCTCTCTCACCACGCTCACGGCTCTTGGCTCGGGGTGGCCTCTGGTATCACTCGGGGTGCGGGGGGTGGGGGTTATCTGAGGGAGGGGGTTGGGCTCAGTGGGTCACTGGACAGGTTGGTTAACTAAACTACTGTCGGTATGAGTGGGAATGAAGGCGACAGGCTCCACACATTTCCACAAGCCTTGAAATCACTCAACTGCCACAGTAGCGACTGCCTGGACGCGGGGCTCCTGACTCACCCTCTCTCCCAGAACCCCTCGTGCTCACTTTGCGGATGCCATGGGGATGCTCTGGCGGAGGGTCGGGACGTGTTGGGTGCATGTGACCGGGCCTGTCACTTAGTGTTCTCGGTAGATGACTCTTTTGTAGCTTCTATCGGACGCAGGGTGGCTTGCCACGACACCTCAATGATGCATAGTACGTCACGTCTCTGACCTGGTTACGGGGGCGGGTAACTGAGGCGGGTTCCTGAAGGCTGGTTACGGAAGCTATGTTATTGTTGTTGGGTTCCTGGCTGCTATGTTATTGTTGTTGGGTTCCTGGCTGCTATGTTATTGTTGTTGGGTTCCTGGCTGCTATGTTATTGTTGTTGGGTTCCTGGCTGCTATGTTATTGTTGTTGGGTTCCTGGCGGCGTACATGTTTATGCTTTTTTAAGGGTTGAGCTTTAAATAACCCCACTCGGGTCTTCTTTTATCGAGCTCACCACTCGGTGGATGGAGGCCTGGGGTAGACTTATACGATGTTTTTGATGCTAGGTTCCGTCTCCAGGGATTCGACTGGCATCGCTGCTTTGCCTCACCGCACTGCCTCACCCACACATCCACGCTGGCACACTGTTTCTCCTCTTGCTCTTGTACCTATGTCGCACACAGCTATGAGCTCACGCCGATGAGTGGTTGTGACGAGGTGCACCCAGCTGGATTGCGGGCGAGCCACGGCGGCCTCGCTCTCGCTCGCTCTCTCTCTCTCTCTCTCTCTCTCTCTCTCTCTTTTTTTTTTTTTTTTTTTTTTTTTTTTTTTTTTTTTCTTTTTTTTTTTTTTTTTTTTTTTTTTTTTTTTTTTTTTGTTGTTGTTGTTGCTTTGCTTTGCTTTGCTTTGGGCGAGGCCTAGCTTTCACATGGGCGGGCTGAGCCTATGAGGGGCGCACGATAAGCGTTCCATTGATTTATGAGACGGGTCCCAATTACTGAGAGTAACTCATGTGAGTTGCTCATCATACTCATGGCTCTTGGCTCGGGGTGGCCTCTGGAATCACAAGGGGTGGGCACTGGGGGAGGGGGTTGTGTTCAGAGGGTCACCGCGAAGGATGGTCAACCAAACTACTGTCGGTCGGAGTTTGTACGAAGGCGAGAGGCCCTACACCTTACCACAAGCCTTGAAATGACTAAATGACCAAAGTAACGACGGACCGGAGCGGGGCTCCTGGCTCACCCTCTCTCTCAGCACTCTTCGTGCTCATCCTGCGGATGCCATGGGGTTGCTCTGGCGGAGGGTTATGGGGTGGTGGGTACACGTGCACGGGCCTGTCACTCTGTGCTCTCGGTAGATGACTCACTTGCAGCGTTTATCGGACGCAGGGTGGTTTGCCACGACACCTACCTTGATGATGCACAGCGGGTCTGCCTCGTGCCTGGTTACGGATGCAGGTGAGTGTTTGTGTGTATTCCTATACATACGTACACGTATGCTTTTTAAGGGTTGAGCTTTAAATAACCCCACCTGGGTCCTCATTTATCGAGTTTACAACTCGATCAATGCGGCACCGGGGTCCCATACCACTTATGTCAGGTTCTTATGCGAAGAGCGCGGCCGCTAGTGCTGGCCCTATGGGTCAAGGCGGTAATCCTTCAGGTTTAGACGTTCCCCGTGGGAGTGCGCCTGCGGGTGGCGATGGCTACTCGGCCGGGGTGGGGTGGTCGAGTGCTCGCGTACCTGACGGGCAACCTGAATCACGTAGAGCCAGCAATCCTGCTGCATCTCGATCACCCTCCCCAACCTCGGAAGAGAAGTCACGTCCGGAAAGGTCTGGTCACGGCGTGTGGCAAGCGGTACCGCCACCGAGGAGGTGGCGGAGGAAGGTACGAAATGAGCTGGATAAGAGATGTTGCATAGTATGGGGGCTATCGCATGTCTCTCAGACAGTGGTCATGGCGCGAGAGCTCCGAATTCTCGGTCTCGGGGAAGTCGAGGTGGAATTCGCGGGCAGAGGTAGTGGGCGACATTTGCGGATTAAATGTGCGTCTTGTGAGGAGGCGGAGAAGATGGTGCGGCTGCTGCGGGAGCGTAAGTTCTTCACGGGAAAGGTTCACGTTGCGACGGGTAGGACTTTCCGGGAAAGAGAGAAGCAGCGGGCTGCACGGGGGGGTGCCCAGTATGTAGAGATGCAGAGGGAGCTTCGCAAGCAGGGATTTGGCTACTGGGTGCTCGACGTGGAAGTCGACGAGCCCCAGGGCGAAGCCTCAAGCGGTGAATCTCCCTTGGCGGAGTGGGGCGGGATGCGGGAGCTGGAGGAGCTGGGGCGGAGGGTGCAGGATGGGCCGTGGAGGGTGGCGGAGGGCTCCAGGCGGGCTCAACCGAAGCGCAGGCATCGGCATCAGCTTCGTTCTTCCCAATTTGTAAAAGGCTTCCCACTGAGGGTGGCCTCACATAATTGGCAAGGCAAAGTGGGTGCGGATAGCCCAGGCTTTGGGGAATGGCCGGAGCACTACAAGGAGCGAGGCTGGGTGATCGTCGGAGTCCAGGAGCACAACCTATCGTCGCAGAAGGTGGAGAAGCTCCAAGTCGACGGCTTCGCAGTCCTCGGCAAAGCGGCTGCAACTGGTGCGGGCTCGCGTCTCTTGGGAGGAGTCTTGACGTTGGTGGCCAACTATCTGGCACCGTGCGCTACCATTGTACAGGCGCCTGTTCCACACCCACAGCAATTGTGGGTGAGGCTGTCGTCTGGGAGCGCGACGGCGTCGGATGTGTTCGTCGGCAACGGCTACTTCCCCCAAGAAAATCAACGAGAGGAATCTATTGCAGCCTATGAGGCGTGGCAGGCGGCCGTCTCCTACTTCGCCACCAAAGGTCATGTGGTTACGGTTGGTGATGCTAATGCTAAGCTGGGGCCCGCCAGAATAGCGCGGGAGGAGGGAGTGGTGGGCCTCTTTGGCGAGATAGATGGGAGGGGTAGAGGGGTTAGGAGTGAGAATGGTGAGTTGCTGGCTGCGATGCTTGTTGCCACGGGGTTGCGCAATCTCAGTGGGTTTTCGCAACCACGGGGGGACAAATATTGGTGGTCTAGGCAGGAAAATGTAGGTGGACGAAGGCATCTACTGGATTACATCTGCGTCTCTTCCGAGCTGGCGGAGGAGGCAAGCTTCGGCGTCGACGAGGTAGACCTTGATACCGACCACAAAGCTGTGTGGGCGGAACTGGTCTGGGGGGACAGCCACCCCCCAAAAAGCAGGTAAAGAGGTACAAAGCATTCAAGGCAGAGCGCTTGATAGGCAGGGTAGTTGAGGGTAAGGAGAGTGAGCTGTCTAAGCTTAGGTTGAAGTACGACGAGACCTTTGCAGCTGGTATATCGGGGCTGTTGCCAGATGGCCTCCCAGATCTATCAGCAGTGGAGGACCCGGATGAGCTTCAGCAGGAGGTAGATAGGGTCGCTAGCTTAGTGGTCCGAGCTTTCACGGGCGCAGCCGTGAAGGTCTTGGGAGTTCGGGTGATTAGGCCAGGGTTTACTAATGCATGGTTTGATGAGAGTCTTAGGGAAGCGATTGCGCGACGGAGAGAGGCATACGGCCTCTGGCGAAGGAATGAGGCCAACCGAGAGGCCTGGCAAAGATATAAAGAAGCGAGGAAGGCGGTCAGAAGGTTATGCAAGGAGAAGAAGGAGCAAGCGTGGAAGCGGGTCCAGAATGACACCGCTGCCAACTTCAGGAGCGCTACCATGGCCACCTACTGGAAGCTGTCAAAGCGTTTGGGCGGGGTTCGGCGGTCGAACGCTTCTGCTCCTGTTCGGAAGCCCGATGGCACTCTGGCATGCACACTCCGGGAAAACCTACAAGAATGGGAAGAATACCGCCGACGTATGGTGGTCCCCAAAGAAAACCAGTTTTTGGAGGATGCATGTGTAGAGGAAGTCGGTTCTGATGAGGAAGCAGCGCGGATTGAGCCCGAGCGGAAGGCCCGCGAAACCTTCCAGTATAACGACAACCTGCGCGACCAATTCGAGGCCATGGCGCAAGCCGAGGAGATCCGGACTGAGACGGGCCCGCTGGACTATGATTACACCGAGAAGGAAGTGGAGCTCTGCCAGGAAAATCTCCAGAATCACAAAGCGTGCTCACCGGATAAGATCAAGAACGAGATGCTCAAGTACGGAGGCACGCGGATTGTGAGCTTTCTGGTGCGCTTCTTCAACTGGTTGAAATCGTGCGAATACACCCCCAGCGACTGGGGCAAAGCGATTATCGTCAACATCCCAAAAGGAGGCGACCCAACCGATCCGGAAAATTGGAGAGACATCGCGATTCTGAGCTGTCTGGGTAAGATGTATCTGTCCCTTATGGCGGCGAGGCTTACGGCTTTCATCGATCAGCCGGGCAGGCTTCGCCCAGAGCAGGGTGGGTTCCGGCCAAAACGTAGTACGGGGGACCAGATTTTTGTCCTTAAGGAGCGTCTGCGCCTTAGACAACAAGCTGGCGTTCTTTCGTTTTGTTCGTGGATCTGAGAAAGGCATTCCCTACGGTTTGGCGGGCCGGGTTGTTTCAGAGGCTAACCCAGATGGGGGTACAGGGCAAGTTCTATCGCATTCTGCGGCGTTTTTACCGAAGAACGTCATCGCGAGTGCTAGTCGATGGCGAACTCACTGGTGAAGTGCTGGAAGAGATGGGAGTTCAGCAAGGGTCGCCGTTGTCACCGTCGCTGTTCAACGTCTTCATGGATGAGCTAACGGTCCGAATCGCGAAAGAGTTGGAGATCGAGGACCTCAACCGCATCGAAGACATACGGACCCTGCTTTACGCCGACGACGTTGCGGTAATTGCGCATAGTGTCACGGAGCTTCAACAGATTGTAAATGTCGTGGCGACATTCGTGGAGGACTATCGGCTTGAAATCAACCTGAAACCGGGCAAGACGGAAGTCATGCCGATATACGGGCACGCCAAGTCAAAAAAGTCGCCCCCATGCGTGAGGTTCCGGGGCAAGGTTCTCAACGTCACCGACCACTACAAATACCTGGGAGTTCTGCTCACGGACACCCTCTCCGATAAACCGCAAGCGAAGCGGGCGGCGGAAATCACTGTAGCGGGAACGGCTGCCTGCTACCCCCTCTGGATTGCCCATGAAGTTCCAGCGCGTCTTCGGCTTATGAATTGGCAGCAAATGGTTGGCGCAAAGTTGCTTTACGCATCGGCTTTTTGGGATCTGCCGGGCGCCAACAAGCTGAGTAAGCTGGAGGGCGCGTTGGTAGCGCCCCTGCGGGTCATCTTGGGTGTTGGTACGCGCGCAAGCGGCTGCATCACCAGGGGTTTAGGCCGCACGCCGAGTTTTAGCATCCTTGCCAAGGCGGCCCGGCTTCGGTTCCTAGGGCGCATCGAGTTACTGGGCAACACAGCGCTAACACGCAGGCTTTACAACACGGGTCGGTGCAAATGGAAGGAAGATACGGAAAATTTGATCTTAGCAGATCAAGGGCTGCGGGAGGGCTTGGATGCGCTCAAGCGGGTCGTGAACGAAGATGGCACGGTAGATGATAAGGACTGGCGGGCCGCTCTGGCGAACTGGAACGAGGTGGTAAAGCAATGGTCTGTCCGGCAGGAAGTAGCTGGCTGGGAGCGGCAGGCTAAGCCCTCTGATGGGCTTAGGGTGCTGCTTAGCCAGATGTCTTCCCGCTCTGCTTTCCCACGTTGGCGGGCGCTGGAGGGGGGAAGTCACAACCTTATCAGAAGGCGATTGTTGAGCTGCAACAATCGCCTTCGCCTCTACCGATCCAAATTTGGCTCATGCTCGCCGGACTGCTCAAGCTGTTTCGCCTTGTGTGGCACTGAGGTTAACGAGTCGTTACGTCACTTCCTGCTGCATTGCCCAACGTTTGCGAGCTCTCGTGAGGCACTGTTTAAGTTTATCGATGAGGCGCAAGCCCGGCAGCCCCTCATGCTGAATCGAGGAGGGCTTTATCACAGGGAACTGCGGGAGGCAGAGGAGGAGATGAGGCTCTTCAAAGAGGAATGGCTGAAGGGGGAGGATGAAAAGATGGCGGCGATGCTCGGCGTTTTGTTTATCCCTGTCCCAGAAGAGGTGGAGGAGGAGTTAGGAAGGTTTGTTGCCACCATCTGGAAGGAGTGGGAGGAGTTGGAGGCGCAGACCAGGGAGGCAGAGGGGGCGGAGGAGGAGGAGGAGGTGATCGACCTCACGGTCGTTCAGGAGGTGGGTAGAAGGAGGGGAAGGCCTAGTCAGGTAGAATGTCTGGCTAGATCTGTTGTAGGTGGAGGTCAGCGCAGCGTCGCGGACTTCTTCTCGGCAGATAACTCCTCTCACTCCTTGCACCCACTTGCACATGCACAGCACGCTCATTTGCACATTGCACTGCCAGTCGAGTCTTTGGAGCGGAGCCGCGTCACCGAACGGTCCCGTGCTACCAATGGAGGCACATGTCCGACAGGATCAAAGGCCAATTGACTGATAAGTCTATTATTATTATTATTATTATTATTATTATTATTCGGAGTGTTGACTGTGATGTATTTGAGGGTAACACCTGATGATAAAAACTTAGTCACGCTTGTTTATCAGAGCTCCAGCCCAATGGCCTTACGGCGTTAAACTGTGATGCCAACTCAAAACCATTTGGTGGATGATGCTGGGGAGGAGGGTCGTTGGGCGCCTGCCGAAGATCTTAAACTCCGCTATGCCGGTTGATAGCCCGTGGACCCAGCGGATACCGAATTGTTATGGGTGGGGTTTTGAGGTAGTTCTAGCAACCATGCTTGGTGTACGCACTTGCACATGCGGCAACGTTTTGCAAGCGGTTGTTGGGACTGCGGAATAACCTCGGCATAGTGTAGTCTTGCCCTCAGGAGCTCCATCGGTGGCCCCTATAATCAGTCGAGAGACTGACTAGGTGGGGATGGAGCACCTCGAACAAGGGCATGGAGGCTCATGTCCGGAAACGGATCGTGCCATCAGCTGCATCAGTATGCCTTAGAGGAAGTATATCTTTCTTCTCGGAGTGTTGACTGTGATATATTTGAGGGTAACACCTGATGATAAAAACTTAGTCACGCTTTTTTATCAGAGCTCCAGCCCAATGGCCTTACGGCGTTAAACTGTGATGCTAACTCAAAACCATTTGGTGGATGATGCTGGGGAGGAGGGTCGTTGGGCGCCTGCCGAAGATCTTAAACTCCGCTATGCCGGTTGATAGCCCGTGGACCCAGCGGATACCGAATTGTTATGGGTGGGGTTTTGAGGTAGTTC
>WBZZ01003747.1:5000-7500 GCA_019918135.1 Paulinella micropora | reverse complement strand
GCCCAGGACCCAGCAGACACCAGATTGTTATGGGTGGGGTTTCGAGGCAGCTCTAGCAACCGCGCTTGGTGTATGCACTTGCACATTCGGTGACGTCTTGCAAGAGGTTGCTGGGACTGCGGAATAACCTCGGCTTAGTGCAGTCTTGCCCTCAGGAGCTCCATCGGTGGCCCCGATCATCAGGCGAGAGACTGACACGGGGGGGTGGAGGACCTCGAACAAGGGTATTGGAGGCTTATGTCCGTTGAGGATATGCCATTAGCTGCAACAGTACGCCTCAGATATAGTAAATCTGCCTTGGAGTGTTGACTGTGACATATTTGAGGGAAATCCCGATGAAAAAACCTAGTCACACTTGCTAAACAGAGTTCCAGCCCAATGGCCTCAAGGCGTTAAACTGTGACACCAACTCATAACCCTTTGGTGGTAGATGCTGGGGAGGAGGGTCGTTGCGCGCGTAAAAGATCTTAAACTCCGCATATGCTGGTTGATAGCCCAGGACCCAGCAGACACCAGATTGTTATGGGTGGGGTTTCGAGGCAGCTCTAGCAACCGCGCTTGGTGTATGCACTTGCACATTCGGTGACGTCTTGCAAGAGGTTGCTGGGACTGCGGAATAACCTCGGCTTAGTGCAGTCTTGCCCTCAGGAGCTCCATCGGTGGCCCCGATCATCAGGCGAGAGACTGACACGGGGGGTGGAGGACCTCGAACAAGGGTATTGGAGGCTTATGTCCGTTGAGGATATGCCATTAGCTGCATCAGTACGCCTCAGATATGGTATTATTATTATTATTATTATTATTGCTATTATTATTATTATTATTATTATTATTATTATTATTATTATTATTGTTATTATTATTATTATTATTACTACTACTACTACTACTATTACTATTACTATTACTATTACTATTACTATTACTATTACTATTACTATTACTATTGCTATTACTATTACTATTACTATTACTATTACTATTACTATTATTACTATTATTATTATTATCATTATTATTATTATTATTATTATTATTATTATTATTATTATTATTATTATTATTATTATTATTGGACACCGTGATAGCCCAGTGGTCAAGTTCTACCATCTGGGCCCTGTCGCCAGTTCGATTCCCGTCGGTGCCACCAGTATTTTCATTGAACATACCGGTCCGTCTGGACCAGTATTTTCATTGAACATACCGGTCCGTCTGGAAGTGTTGGAACTGCCCTTGCGGGGGTGTCATTAGAGCCTATCGTCAATTCTTCGTACTCCCCTCACGGGTGAGACGATGGAGGCGCATGTGCAGAAATGCATCAGCCATTGACAGAGAAGCACTATTATTATTATTATTATTATTATTATTATTATTATTATTATTACTAGTACTACTATTACTATTATTATCATTATCATTATCATTATGATTATTATCATTATCATTATTATTATTATTATTATTATTATTATTATTATTATTATTATTATTATAATTATTCTTATTATTATTGGACACCGTGATAGCCCAGTGGTCAAGTTCTACCATCTGGGCCCTGTCGCCAGTTCGATTCCCGTCGGTGCCACCAGTATTTTCATTGAACGTAACGATCCGTCTGGACCAGTATTTTCATTGAACATACCGGCCCGTCTGGAAGTGTTGGAACTGCCCTTGCGGGGGTGTCATTAGAGCTTATCGTCAATTCTTCGTACTCCCCTCACGGGTGAGACGATGGAGGCGCATGTGCAGAAATGCATCAGCCATTGACAGAGAAGCACTATTATTATTATTATTTATTATTATTACTATTAGGGAGTACATAGGCCATTGGTCCTTTTCAATGGGCTGATTGGTATAAAGCTCCTAGAGTAATGTTCTATGCCGTCACTTCCTTTATTCCACCGATTGGTGTGGAGACTTTCCTTATGGAATGGAGGACTGGATGCACATGGCCTTTTGGCTCAGCAATTGGCAGGAGATACATTATTGTTATTATTATTATTATTATTATTATTATTATTATTATTATTATTATTATTATCATTATCCCTGAAAGATGTTGGAGAAGGGGGTGGGGGGTTTCGGGGGAGGGGGAAAATGAAAATTGTGTAACCCCCCCCACCCCCACCAACCTCATTTCGGCACCCCTGTCCCTATAAATCATGGTTTGTGGGAACCAGGAGAAGTTGGGAGCTCATATTGACAGGGTGGTTAGCCCCAGACTCGATCTTGATGCTGGTATAATGTTTTTGTAATTCTCGCAAATATTTGCGTTAGGGGAGTGTCCTGAATGCCAAAATTCCTTGTTTTTCTGGCCTTTTTTTGCACCCCCCATCCCTATAAATCATGGTTTGTGGGAACCAGGAGGAGTTGGGAGCTCATATTGGCAGGGTGGTTAGCCCCAGACTCAATCTTGATGCTGGTATACTTTTTTTTGGAATTCACGCAAATATTTGCGTTAGGGGAGTGTCCTGAATGCCAAATTTCCTTGTTTTTTGGC